>APFE031138475.1:0-36146 GCA_000404065.3 Pinus taeda
ATAAACTACAAAAATTCAGCAGTCCCTCGATCCTAATAGGGCTTCCACCATGGAGGACTTATAGGTCACAAAGGAGAGCATCACACAGTATGTGATAGAACCAGTAAGTATGTATACCAAATTGGTAACTTTTTCAAATCAAATCAAGGTCAAGAAAATCACTCTCATACCGGATTCCCTTGAGTACCTCCACAAACATGATGAAGAAGAACATAAGGTGGTCAAATAACTGCTAAGTACAAGCTTTGGTGCACCCACCTCATGGAGTAGTTACATGTAGATTTTCCAAAATTATATATTATTCAGTTGTTAGAATAGGATCATTTTTTTGTTGTGAACAAAAAGATAGGATAAAGTAGAATCAAGTAGGAATTTGAAAGGTCATGAGGAATTCCAAGAGTCATGGGTATACCAAGGGTCACCATCTTTTATATAGACACACCCTCATGACACATTGTAATGGAATTTTTAGCTTTAGAATCAATTTTGGGGTATGTGTTTGAGAACTTGAGATCTATTAAATGCAAGGATTAATTGTTTCTTTCCACTATTGAATTTTATGGAGATATTGTATGTTGGTGCCATGGGTGTTTTCATCTTAATGAAATCAAAGTTCCTATGAGCTTTGGTGCGTTGTCCTTTCATGTGTCTTCTTGCATAGCGGGACATATCTTACAACACATGGATGATTTATGTTATGTGTTCACTATGCTCATGTTGGTAAACTACTTTATTGATGTCATCATTTTATCATTATAGACTATGAACTTACTTATGGTTTATGTAGTTATTGATTGTGAACTTATGCGTGTGTGAATCTCATTTAAGTTTTTTCTAACAACACTTTTCTTGAGATTTATGCTTTGTTATTTTGTTGTTGCTATTCATGGAACTTGTCTATTGGATGTTCATCAGTTATTGAATTGCATTTATTGAAGCTTCATTCATTCCTCTTTAATTGATACTCTTTCCTATGTCCGAAGCAAACCTCAACCCATAATATGGAAACCGCGCCTACATACCAGATGTGACTCCTAAACCAAACAGTGTAGAGTTTGAATGGGATCCTATGCTGGGGAGATCCCCTAGTTGTTGGCAGTACATTCCAACCCGTCAACACACAAATAGGTTGAATTTAGGCTAATTTCCAGGAGTTGAGTCTGCCCTTTTACAGGCCTAGAATAAAGGTCAAATTATGTCTATATCAAGGCTGAATTTAGTGCTACAAAGATTCTGAATTCAGATCAATAAATGGCTAAAAACGATTCTTAGAAATATGATCCAAAATCCTTAATAAACCTTAGCTAAGAATACAACCAAAACAATAATTTACCCATTCAGATGTATCAAACCATATCCTCAAACAATCTTCAAACTAATACTCAAGCTTCATGTTCCCTAACCCTCTTCAAATGTATCCTTTAAGCTTAGACCTTGGACCGTTCTTGCTTACTTTCTTCCTCATATGATACAGATTCACTTGCCTTAGTTGCCCATGAGTTGGGTATATTTATAATGGTTGGGGCGGGGGGGTCTTATACTAGAGGTGACCTGAACATAATAATACTTATTTCTATCCATCCAACTTCTAATATGAGTTGATTAGAAATTACATTATATTCCTTACAAGTAAGTTTTGTCTATCCTTGCCAAACCTCCATCACTTGTTTTGAAAGTTCCATACTTGTACACACAAACAAGTCATGTATTGTTGGTTGTTCTCTAAAATATGGTAGTAAGGCATTTTTTGGTTGGAAGGATTAGTGGTCCGATAATTTATTATAGAATAAATTATTTCCAATAGTAGTTTATATTTTGAGGCATGGTTGTGATTTTTATAGGATCCTCCAACGTGAACATTTCTTCCTATGCTTTAAAGGGAGAGGGGTTAGTGGGGTAATTTTCTCAAGCATATCAACACTCATTATACATGTTGAACCTTTGGTATTCTACTCCTTTTCCTTGAAGGTATCAAAATCAAGAAGTGCATCCTCAGGTAGAGATTGTAACCATTTATTCCAAATTAGTTCACTCAATGCAAGAATATTCATCATCATCCTCGTGTCATAAGAATTATCATTAGGGTAAGAATCTTAAGCATATACTCCATCCATTGGATCATTCTCAACATTACTCTTAGATTTCCTTGTACTTGACAAAAGGCCTAAACATTTCTCAAGAAGACTCATGAGATATGCAACCTATCAAGGGTTACTTCCTATTCATTAAATTCCCTTGCTTTGATGTCAATGAAAAATCTCTCAACAAAAACACCATGGGAAGCAAGAATTTTCAATCTCAATGATTTTGAAAACATATAGGATGAAAAACACTATCTTAGAATTGATTTCTTATACATACATTAAAGACTCAATTCTATAATAGTTATAACACTCCATAAAAACAAGTATAAATAAAAAAATATTTTTTTGTACTTACCTTTAAATTATATAATTAAATAAAATTAATTGGTTATCAAATTCCTTAAAAATTTGAACAAAAATTGATAAAATTGGCATTAGAAAAAGCTATAGTTAATTTGAACAATGAGGCGATACAAAAGAGAGTGTTATCTTGTAAGAAAATGGACAATAAAAGTAGATAGTGTATGCTACAAATAGAGACCTCTAGGTCATATTTTGTTGGGGATTCCAAAAATTTGTTGCTAATATAAACTCAAAAAAAGACTACTATGATAAGTATGGTTCTACGTAACATGAAAACTAATGAAAAACATGTTCAATAAATGCTTCATATTCTCCAATGTCAATGGGATAGTGTAATGATCCAAGAATCTTAAAAATGATAAAAGTCAATGAAAGTAATCTATTACAAATGGGAAACCTCCTTTTATAGTGAATCTAATACAAAAGATAAGATGAGATGATCCTAAGACTAGGTCTCCTCAGTACATAGATAGGAGACACAACACACAATTATAATGAAAGGGTACAATGAAAGGTTCTAGTCTACATAATAATATAACAATAACAATGTAATAATTCAATACATAAGGCTTAGTAAGAGATTTTATGTGCTCCTCATGTGGGATTCCTGGATACCCAAGTCTATATCCGCCATCATTTGATGCATTATCCTCTTCCTTAAGAGATCTTCATAGGTTGAATTTACAAACATTATGAAATTAGAGGCAGTTTAATGTTGTTAGCCTTTATTGAAATTGCATACCATGCTTCTCGGCACAAAATCTTCAACTTCTAGAACTTGAATTCGTCTCTTCTTCTAAATAGGACTATTGTAACCAAATATTTGTAGGATATATATTGATGTTCATTCTCGTTAACCTTGGTGGTCTTCAAAAAAACTGATGTTCTATTATTGTTTATGAACTTCTCATGCTTGTGAAATAATATATGTAACCCATGAAGTGCTCTATGGTATGTATTCAAAACATTTCTTAGTTTCCCATTCAAAGAAGATTAAAAAGTGCCTAAAGGAGCAAATTCCAAGGACCAACCTAGTATTTCCCTAAAAACAAATGTAGTAGACTAGAATGAAATTCTGACCCAAGAAGAAAGTTACATTAGGGGAGACAGAGTAAAGTGGTCAAGGATGGTTGGCATGTGAATTCAAGCTCAAACAAATCCCATACAAAAGAAAAAATATCCAAAATATCCAAAATCACCAAAGTAGAGCACCTAAATAAATTTCTTGGATAGCACTAGAGTAAAGAGAAAGGCACCAAAGCCCATCGCTAGCAAGATAGGTTAGGAATTCTTATTTGAAAACTGAGTTGGATTAGATTTGATCTCCACCATGAATTATCACTAGACAAACCACTTCCATACTAAGCCAATATCCCACCTAAATCCTAAATTAAACTACAATGAGCTTCAATTTATTGGCTACAAATAATGGTTAGCATGTGGGAGGTTGGCATAGAAGTGATGTGCTCCTCATCCCATTTCTTGCTTGATATAACATGACATCTTGTTTGCCTTGACATGTGTTGCTTCATGGATCTATAACATGTTTTAATGGTTGATAAACCATGGATAAACTTAGGAGATGGTTTGAATATACTAGCCCTAGTTTTTTTAAGGGTTCCTTCGTTTAGTTTCAAGGCCTCATTTGCAAGGATGTCAGTGTGTCAATTAAGAGCCCTTAAAAGCTAAAAAAGTTGACCTCATTGAACCTAAGAGTCTGTTTTTGAATTCTACAATAAAAGATGCCAACATTTTATCAGAAGTCAGTTTCTTAAAATTTACAAGTTTGATGATTATGCTCAAGTTTCTAATAAAAATTAAGATCTTCGCTCTAACTACATTTAACAATAATAATCCTTGAATAAAATCATACACCTCTACTTGATTATTCGTGGTTACTCTAGACCCATGCATAGATAAATTCTTAATTTTCTTCCCAATCAAAAATAATGCCACCCACTCTTGCCCTTCAATTTTCTTAAATCTAATAAAACAAAAATAAAATGAATAAACACAATAGAAATCATTTAAAAATACACACATTCAATATCCAAATTACAAAATACTATCGTGATATAAAATTAAAATATTAAATGTTGATAAAGGAGCATACAATGTTCTAGATCATGTGTGCTTACATATAAGTGTAGGAACTAGGAGAATCAAGGCTCTCACAAAATGAGACCTTTCAATGTAAAAAAAAGGATGGACTAGTACTAAAAGTGCCCAAATGGGACAAATCATTATTCATATATATCCTTTACCCTTTTTTCCCTTCAACCTTTGCTTTAAATTATTGGTCATTCCATGCTTTGATGTTTACTCATTCATCCTTCTTGACCACTCCCATATTTTTACTTTAAATTAATCGTCCCTATGCAGATAATCAAGCTCCACGAGCTCATGTTTTATGTATACTATTTTTCAAGGTAAACAGTGAAAGTACACATTTGTCAACTCCAAAAATGCAAAAGTTCAAATTGCATATTTATTATACATCTTCAACCTTCCTATAAATGTGAGTACAAAATCAGGGAAGCTCCATGGCCTTCACTTCGGGCTCCGATCTCCAATGATCTTCTACTTTACACTTGCAGAAAATTTAAAATGTATGTACAATGAAACCAGGACAATTCAGAAAAGATAATGCTTCAGGAGACTACCATTGACTGGTCCTCCTAAGCATAGTTCTCCATTCATCTCATCCAACAAGAAAGCATTTTGTCCCCAGAAAGTTGAAATCTGATAAGGGCCTTTCCATAAGTTCTCAAATTTTCCATGCTTACTCTTGTCTTCGTTTCTGGCATCCCAGCGAAGCGCCACATCTTCGATTTTGAAATCATCTTCCTTTGTTTTCCAGTCATAGATCCTCTTTATTCTCTCATGAATCTTGGAGGTGTTCTGAAATACCTCATCCCGTGTCTGCTCTAAGTGAATCATTTGATTGATCTGAAGCTAAATATCATTCTCTTCACTTCCTGCTTCTTGTAATAATTTTGTGACTGGGACTGCTAAATATGTAGAAAAATAGTATCTACTCCATACACAATCTGAAAAGGGGAAAGCCCAAGATATTTCTTACTACTCACCCAATCTGACCACAATGCATTGATAAGCTTTTTGTGCCAATTCTTTTTGTTAGCCTCCAACAGTTTCTGGATGACATTGATTAAGGATTTATTGGAGGACTCCGCCAAACCATTTCCTTGTGGATAGTATGTTGTAGAATGTCCCAACTTTATGTTGTACTTGTCACAAAACTCAATCATCTTTTTGGACTTGAATGTTGCCACGTTGTCTATGATAATCTTATTAGGAAAACCAAAATGGGGCAAGATATTAGGTTCTAAAAACTGAATGATAACTGAAACAATTGCTTGCTTGGTTGGGATTACTTTGAACCTCTTGGTAAAGTAGTCTATAGCTGTCAATATCCACTTGTGTTGTGCAGATGATGATGGATTTATCTCACCTATAAAATCTAGACCCCACTGCTGAAAAGGTGCATTAATTGATATTGGTTGTAGAGGCAAAGGAAGAAGCTTTCTTTTACCTTGGAAAACTTGACACTCATGACAACTCATTACTGCCTTGTAGATATCTACAAAAAGTGTTGGCCAATAGTAACCCGCTCTCAGTACTTTGTTGGTCATGGTCTTCCAGTACAAGTGGCCCCCACAATCTCCTTTGTGGAAGTCATTTATTACTTCTTTGGACTCATCTTCGGTCAAACAGTTCAGCGACTCACCTTGGGGATCTTTCCAATAAAGTGCGCTATCCATGATACAATATTTGGAAGCCTTCAACTTCAATGACCTAATCTTAGCCTTAGACATGCTTGGAGGGGGATTTAGATGCTGAAGTACATAAATAATATTAAAATATCACGGAGATGATAGAAATATTTTAGATACCTGAATGAGATCCACTTCTTCTTGATTGTCAAATAATGCTGCCACAAGGTTGATTTCTAGAGCATGAAGGTTTGAATCGTCCACGAGTTTGGCTCAGCCTTGACCCTTGATCAGATTTGTAGGCTTGATATCAAGATCATATTCTAATAATGCTGCTATCCATCTACCTCTTCTACCTTCTGGGTCATTCTAAACAAGGACTTCTTTTACCGCTGCATTAGGTACATAAGCAAGAGTGTGCGAATGTATAACGTAAACTCTGAAATATTTGATTTCCTTTACCAAAGCCAAGGCATGTTTCTCAATGATGATTTACTTAAAGGCTACATCCCTGATGTTGCTGCTGAAAAATGCTATTGGCAGCTCAGTTTTATCCCTTTTTTGCATTAGTAATGTTGCCATGGTATGCTCAGAAGAAAATGACAATATAATAAAATCATTGGTGTAATCAGGACTAATCAAAACAGGAGCAGTGGTTAACGCAAGCTTCACTGCATGAAAGGACTTGTGGGCTTCTTCAGACCATTTCACCTCATTATCCTTTTTCAACATATTGGTCATTTCTCTAAGATGTTCAGCTAAATTAGGAAAAAAATATGTGTAAGAAATTCATCTTACCATTGAATGCTTGGATTTCTTTCTTGCTGTGAGGGAAATCAATTTGGTGGATGGCTTCTACTCGTGAAGGATCAATCCAGATGCCATCTTTAGAAATGATATGGCCGAGAAGTTTTCCTTCCTCCATAGCAAACAAACTTTTCTTTGGATTGATAGAGATCCTGAACTTTCTACACTTCTGAAAAATGACTCTTAAATGATGCAAATGTTCATTATCTGAATGTGAAAATACGGTTACAACATCTAAGTATACAACCAAAAAAACATCTTTTTCATCTGAAAATGCTATGTCCATGGCACACTGAAAAGTGGCCCCTGCATTTTTAAGACCAAATGGCATCTTTTCATATTTGAACATGCCCCAAGGTGTGGTGAATGTTGTCTTGTCTTGATCATCTTCATGCACTAAAACTTAATTGTAATCGGAGTAGCCATCCAAAAGTTACAACCAGGAAGCACCCACAAGTCTCTGAAGGGTATGGTCCAATTTTGGAAGTGGATAATTATCATTCAGAGACACTTTATTCAAGTTTCTGAAGTCTACAAAGAGCCTAATCTCCCCAATCATCTTTCTCGGCGGGACTAGATTCGATATCCACTCAAAAAATCTGATAGGAACAATGATGCCTGCCTTGTAAAGTCTGTTAACTTCTTTCTCTATGGATGGAAACAACCTTGGATTAATCCTCCTTAGATTTTGTCTAAAGGGGTTTTTATCGGACTTGATTGGGATGGTATGCTGAATTATTTTCTTATCATACTCCTTCAAATATGCATAATCCCAAGAAACATCAGAAAATTCAGACAATAGATGATTGTATTTCTCTTTTACCTCTGGAGACAATGTTTTGGACATCTTGATCATTTTGTGTTTGTTAGTTGTTCCTGTTGGAATTATGATACAAGTGTTATTCTTGATGGCAACTCATTCACAAGTCAATTCAGTTTTGGTAAAAGGAAACTCATAGTACAATAGGTATATTCAGAGGTAACAGGGTCGTGGTACAGAAGAATAGGAATATGGAACTAAGGTCTAATGATCAGAATAAAGAAGGTAAAGGAAAAGGTTGATGTAAAGCAGTTTAAAAAGTATACACAAGTCCACTTAGTCAAAACAACGTATACACACTAGTCCACAGAAAATAAAAGAGCATATACGTATACACGCAATCCCACAGGAGGAAAAGCGTGTAAATGTTGGAAAACCAAGGTCTTGGTCCAAGGTATTTGGTCCAAGATATTTGGTCTGAGGTATTGACCCTAGGTATTTGGTCCAAGGTATTGGTCCTAAGTGGTTTTGGTTTGAGCTATTGATAAAGGATCTAAGTATATAAGGGGGAGAAGATCAAAAGGCTAAGGACACAAGGAATGAATAGCTTATGAAGTGTTATATAAAAGAAAAATGTGCAAGTGTATGGGTTTATAAGGAATACTTCTATCTGAAGTATATTTTATGTTGCAAGGGCTATGTTTGTGATTTGATCTGAAATACTTTGTGCACCTCGAAATCAATATTGGATCAGGATCATGAGACCTAAAATGACTTATTATTGAATGATCTGATATTAGTTGGGATAGATTTGATTATGTACACCTGTTTTATTCTTTAAATATCGTGATCTGGGTTTGTCTGAAGTCCGAAAGTGCAACGAAGTTATGAAGTAAGTATTTTGCCATCTTTTTGTGAATTTCATTATCCATTTTGGCCTTTTCTAGGAACTTTTCAAGATGGTTGTTTACCCTCTCGAGCCAATGCTCCCGGTTCTCATTAATCATCTTGGAAAATTGTTCATTTAGGTAAGTTGATTGGCTAGTTCAACCTCTTTTTGGTTTTCTAGATCCAATGCTCTTTTTAGGCCTCTAGTCCTTGGCCTTCTCCTTGGCACGTGTTCCTCCATTTGTTCACCATATTCTCCATATGCTTCATCAAGTAAAACCTTAGCCTTTTCAACCTCCATCTTTTCCTTGATGAGTTGAATCTCCATGAGCTCTTGTTTGGTCTCATACTGCTTGTTCTCTTGCTCATAGTATGAAATGATGTATTTTTCCCTTTGCAAGTTGACCTAGAGCTCTCCTATGAGTGCATTCTATTCTCTAATGACAATTCTTGTGTTTTCACTTTCACCATGCTCACTTAGGTCAACTAAGTCAAAATCCTACTTTGTCTCATGGAGGTCCTCCTCCTTCTGCTAGATTTCATCCTCGGTCATCTTACCCTTGCCCTTCTGCACCTGCTTTGTTGATGAAGAAGGTAAGGCCCCTCCCACAATCTGTGGGGCAAACATCTACCTATGGCCTCTTTGATAAGTATGTGCCAATGTGCTCACATCTGTCCTCTTAGGCCTGATGAGCTCAACTCTGCTGGGTGACCTTACATGATCATGAAATGGTGATGATGGTGGTGAAAATTAGGGTGGTTGATCAGATGGAGGAATAGAAGCAGTGGGCTGAGATGAAGGGGGTATGGCTTCAGCATGATGATCAGTGGGATGAGATGAAGAAGGCATACCTTCAGCAAGTGGAGCTGGTGGAGCTGTGAAGATGTCATTGGCCATGAAATTGTCCCATGAAATATGCAACTGATGAAGGTGATAAAGGACAATAATTTTGATCAATGAGTGATGGAAAAGGTTGTTCCTTGTTGGTCAAAATCTCTCTTTTGCACAATGGAGGCCATTTTATCTATTGTTCTGAACAGATAGTATGGGATATTGAGGAATTTGACCCTTATGAAGTACATAAGCAATCTAATGTGATAAGTATAGAGCCTAGAAAACCTACCTTCACAAGAGAATTACTTCATGATGATTTTCATCAAGGGAGCATACCTATTTAGAAGGTAAGTGAAAGGGAACACCTTCCTCTTTTCATTCCTATACAGTGGTTTGATAAATGTTTCATAATACTGATCCTCCACATCCTTTGATTTAAACCACTTCTCACCCATATTTGGAATCCCTGTGGCAGCAACAATGATAGCAGTAGACAAAGTGAAAGTCACTCCTACTAGGGTTACTTGATTGTCTTTAAGGTGTGATGCAAAGAATCTAGTCAAAACTGGGTGATGCTGAACTCTTTCAATCAATTTGCAAAAGTCAAGGCAACCCACATACTGAAAACATGAGGCTGCCATTGGCGAAGCCATAAGTTCTTTGATGTTAGTGGGTTCTAGCCTTCAGATTCTTCCTCCTTTGTGTGGCCTCCTCTATTCTTTGTCTTCTTCTTCTTGTGTGTCCTCTTCCTCCATATAATCTCTGTCTTCCTCCATAATGTTTGCTCAAGAGATTCTAGTGATAAGGTCGACGAAAATGGGAGTTGGGAATAGTTCTAGGGAATGGGGATAGGACTACAAAATTTGGGGAGACGAGGAGGTGGGTTATGGAATTATGGGAGGTGATGAGGGGTGAAAATGTGAAGGGAGTTGGAAATGAGAATTAATTTACAGGTCTTAGGATAGAGGCTCCCCAGGGATTTTTCGTAGAAACCTAGGTCTTAGAGTTTTGTAGGAAAAGTATTTAGGGACTAAGGAAAGATAGTGTAGGGGTTGGGATGGTCTCAACAATGATGTGAGAAGGGATTGCATGGGCTGTAGGCATCAATTTTTAAGATAGAAGTAAACTTAGGGTTTTTTCCCTTGCCTAGGGACCAATTTTACTTAGGATTTCAAACACCAAGAAAAAATGTGATTTGGGAGTGTAGAATTTCTCACTGTAGATCAACAGATTATGCAATATACTAAAGAAAAATACTAGATCTACTTAAACAAAAAATTTGCAAAAGCTTAATCGATTTTGAGCAAGATCAAATAGAACACATATAACAGAGAATGAGAAAGCAATCACACATGAAAATAGAAGAATACTCTGGGGAAAGCCTCAGCTAAAAACCCCGCTATCTGTATTATCATACAAGTGGAAATATCTCATGATTACACAAAGCTTTAGCTCACAAGCTATCCAGCTCTTAGTACAATCCCTCACTGTTGCTCATAGACAGAATAGACAACACATATGCCTTCCTTCAGTCCTCCAAGCCTCCTATTTCCTTGCGCAGTTTCTCCTAGGTCCTCCAGCTGCAACCTGTGTGATTCTCACCTCACACACAACACTGACCTCTGAAATAACTACACAATCCTGAAGGAGGTAATTCCTTCTACATGGATGAGTTTCCTATATAGGAAAAATCCTCCAACTGATAGTACACTATCCCTTCCTCTGATCTCAACTGGGTCTCTGACTGAACTGATATGCATGAGTTATTTATGAGAGAATATTCAGTTATCTGAAGTGCAGCAGTTACATGCATGCATGCATTAACTAACTGAACTCACAATCAGTTCCACAAACTATTGGAACTAATCTAATTGGATTTAACTCAGATAACTGAGCTAACTAATTACAACTCAAAGTACAACTCATCCTAATCTCCTTAATCAAGGGATAACTTCCTCAATCAATGGATAAACTGTTGCATGTCTTCACATAGACTTCATGTTTGATTTCCTACAACTAATTAACTCAAGATGAATTAATTAATTATTTTTCAAATAGCTGCGAAGATCAAATTCGAATTTTAATTCTCAGTTTTAGTTCATGAACTAAATAAAATTGGAATGTATCCCGAAATTCTATTTATAGCAATGCTATTTTTAGCATTTCTATTTTATCATTCCTTGTTGCTATTTCCAACACTAGTACCTGAGATGCTATTTATAGCATTTCTTGTTGCTATTTTCAACACTCCCTCTCAACAAGAAAGGCATCCAACTCGAACCCAATCCTGAACCTTTGGAATGTTCTTCATGCAACACTTCTCCCTAGTGTCGTTGCTCTAGCAACTCTAGAAGCAAAAAAATATCCAACTTGAATCAAAATGATGCCTCTGTCATCAAAGTCTTTGACTACTATTGCCTCTGTCGATTGAAAACTCTACACCTCAATGCTCTTTAGTATATGACTGCTCTAGCCTCTATCACTTTGATCTCTGAATGCATCAATCACACTGATTCCTGCTACTGCATCCATGCTATTGCTGGTCCTATCTCCCAACACTGCATCTGCACTGCACCTCCTCTCATCATGTTGCATCGTGTTGCCCACTGCTGCACTACAACTCAGTTACTGAGAAGTAAGTAACTCAACTCCCTGTTGGGCTAGAAACATCCGTTGATGCTGAAGCTCCCTCTTCCACTCTATCTGCATCTATCTCTACCCACTCAGCCAGTGCTGCTACTCCTCATCGGGGCTCTCGTAGCAAGGTCTAATCAAAGAGGTTGGGTACCTCAATGATCTTGCCCCTATTTCATCCTTCTTGGGACTGTCACTCCACATCGCCCCACCTCCTACCTGGAGGTATGGATGCATGTGATCCCTCTGCCCACTTGGCTCGAAATTTCCCCTACTGGAGGTCTCTGCATGAGTGGATGCCTCCACTCGGTCCCCTCTCTGCTTCTCCAATTATGGCTACCCCACAACCTCCTGAAGCTGCTTCACCAATTGTGGCTCCTCCACAATTGTCTGAGACTTCTTCTGGCACTACATGTTGAGAGGTAATGTACTCTCCCTCTCAACCACCAAGTCTCCATCAATTTCCTTGCTGCTCAAGGCTTTGCATGCATCTTGAACCTCAAGAGAATATAGGTTCTTGACTCGTGAACCGATTTGCCTCACCTATCTCATGGTGATGTGTCTAAGGAAAACCTTTCCCTTACTGAAGACTACATCATAGTCTTTGTCTTCCAGCATCGCGATTGATACCAAATTTTTCTTCAGTCCTAGGACATACTTCGCATCTATCAAGGTAATGCGAGCTCCATGCTCCCTCTGAAAGGAAATTGTGCCTACACCTGAGACACTATACTTTTCCTCATTACCCATCTCTATGAGTATCTGGAGGTCTTTCTCCTCCAAGGTATTGAACAAAATATTATCGCCAGTCATGTGGAATGAAGCTCCACTGTCAAGAAACCAATCACAACCCATCATCGATGAAATCATGCATGCGATGAGGGTGAAATCCAGTTCGAACTGTGAAGCCAATGCCTCACCTTCTGATCCTTCCAAGGATCCCTTCTTGGATTTCTTCTATGGACAATTTGTTGCATAATGGCCCACCTCATGACAATGAAAGCATCTCACTTTCGATTTTTCAATCTTCTTCCCACCATGGGAAGAAATGGATTCGGAATGGGATGCCTTCCCTTTCCCTTTCCTTGCCTTACTCTCTAAGGCTAGATTTTCCTCATCATCTTGCTCTGATGAAGATCCATCTCTAGTGCTTCTTCTAATCTCCTCCTGCATCAGATCTGACAAAAGTCGTTCCCAATCTGGCAGTTTCTCTCCTCCATTTATCGACTCTTGGTAGTTATGCCCACTCTTAGGAAGACCAAGGAGAGAAAGACTCGCCATGTCATCATCGGCTATCATGATCCCTACACTTCCAAGCTCATCCCTACAGGTGGTGAGCTTGTTCAGACATGTAGAGATTGTGTTGCCCTTTTCACACTTAATTTTCCGAAGCTTGTCTTTCAGCGCTAGCTTCCTCTGATCATTGTTGTTCTGATAAAGATCTTTCAATGTTTTCCACATTAAAAACGATGTCTCCTTCCCAAGGAGACTCGAGACTATGTGGTCTCAAATTCCCTCCAGAAGGATTCTCCTCGCTCTAGCCACACATTTCTTCCATTCCGCCAATTTTGTAGCATTAGCCACTGCTGGCTTGGGGACTTCTTGATCATTGAAGTCCTTCAAATAGTTGTCCTCCAATACTGCTTCCATGTCATCCTTCCAGGCTATATAATTCGAGCTGCCATCAAGGGCATACTCGAGTCTTAAACCGTTGAATGCCATTGGTGAAATTTGAGATGTGATGAGAATTCGAATTCTATAATCAGGAACTTCAAACTTCGAACTTATCCCTTCTTTGTATACTATTCTTCTCTTTGATCACCTTTGCTCTACTACCATGTAGAATTTCTCACTGTAGATCAACAAATTATGCAATATACTAAAGCAAAATACTAGATCTACTTCTACAACAAACTTACGGAAGCTTAATCGATTTTGAGCAAGATCAAATAGAACACATATAACAGAGAATGAGAAAGAAATCACACATGAACACAAAAGAATACTTTTGGGAAAGCCTCAGCTAAAAACCCCACTATCTATATTATCATACAAGAGGAAATATCTCAGGATTACACAAAGCTTTAGCTCACAAGCTATCCAGGTCTCAGTACAATGGCTCATTGCTGCTCATAGACATAATAGAAAACACATATGCCTTCCTTCAGTCCTCCAAGCCTCCTATTTCCTTGCGCAATTTCTTCTGGGTCCTCCAGCTGCAACCTGTGTGATTCTCACCTCACACACAACACTGACCTCTGAAATAACTACGCAATCCTAAAGAAGATAATTCCTTCTACATGGATGAGTTTCCTATATAGGAAAAATCCTCCAATTGATAGTACATTGTCTCTTCCTCTGATCTCAACTGGGTCTCTGACTGAACTGACATACATGAGTTATTTATGAGAGAATATTCAGTTATTTGAAGTGTAGTGGTTACATGCATGCATGCATTAACTAACTGAACTCACAATCAGTTCCACAAACTGTTGGAACTAATCTAACTGGACTTAACTTAGATAACTGAGATAACTAATTACAACTCATCCTGATCTCCTTAATCAAGGGATAACTTCCTCAATCAATGGAGAAACTGTTGCATGTCTTCACATAGACTTCATGTTTGATTTCCTACAACTAATTAACTCAAGATGAATTAATTAATTATTTTTCAAATAGCTGCTAAGATCAAATTTGAAATTTAATTCTCAATTTTAGTTCAGGGACTAACTAAAATTGGAATGTATCCCGAAATGTTATTTATAGCAATGCTATTTTTAGCATTTCTACTTTATCATTCCTTGTTACTATTTCCAACACTGGTACCTGAGATGTTATTTATAGCTCTTCTATTTTTAGCATTTCTTGTTGCTATTTTCAACAGGGAGAGAAAATGAGTGGAAGAGAAGGTTACTTACTTGATAGATGAGGAAAACCCACTCTTGAGGAGATTTGAGAGGAGTTGGAAGGGTTTTTGGCACTTTTGAGGCTTGGTGGGCAAAAGCGTAGTGCATAACCCAGAAGCACAGTGCCAGTGTTGAAAAACGCAGCACCCAGATCTCTAAGTGAAAAGTTTGGCTTCTAAGTGTAGTGCCTGACCTCTAAGTGCAGCACCAAGAAAATGTTCTCCTCTGAGCCTGCAAAACCGATTTTTTGAGCCAAGGGAGTGTGAGCTCAATCTTTGGGAGTGAAAATGGGTTTGCTTTTGATGTCTTGGTGGCTTTTATATGTGATGAAATTGATGTGTTGGGCCTTGGGACCCACTTTCTTTCCTTTGTCATTCAATTTATCTTTGGAAACTATACCTTTACATTTGACCCTTTCTTGTACAAATTGATCACTTGGTATACATTGGCATATTTTGACCTTTGACTTTTGGTCTTTTGGCATTTTGGAACTGAGTTGTCAGCTTGAGAAAAGTTACTTATTACATATAATGACATGAAATTACATAAATATAAAAAATAGGATTAGATCTCTATTTTTTAAAATAAAATTACAAACTAGAATGAATTTCTTTCTTAAAATCCAAATTGGAATTTTAGCAACCATATTGACATGCTTGTAAAACCTTATTTAACTTAAAAATGGATTTTATTTGCTTCTCCCTCATACGTTGCTAGCCTTATGCAGTGAAATGGTGTTTTATTGTACCTTCAAAAATAAAACCTAGTGACCTAATGGGACCTTGAATGATTAGACTTCAGGTGGATTTGACTGACACAAAACATGAAGAAATGAGCTTTTATAGTCAATGTATGCTCAACAAGACACATGAAGGTGGGCCAACGAATTTTGATTTTTGAGAGGGGATGGGGTTTCAACATGGGCTACCATTAGTGAGTAAATATTTACATGACAACCTAGGTGGAATGATCAATATTTCAACATGGGACACTAATATGATATAAAAGTGGAGTTTTGATCACTGATGGCAGTTTGCAAATACTGACACTAATAGGTCATATATGCATCATCCTTATAGGGGTTCCATGAAAGGCTCTTCCAAATTCTCAAGATGAACCCTTTGGTGCTTTCACTTGTTCAAATGACAGTAATGCTACTTATGCCTTTGCTTTCACCTCTGATGGATGGGTACCAATCTCCAACAAGCTATAATGACTCTTGAAATACAAGGGATGTTGGATGAGATAATGTTAGTGAATTTGTTGGTTCAAATCAGTAATATGGTACTTTTGGCTTTGTTGTTAGAATGACCTCAAAGGGTCTCGAAGTTGCCACCTTTGTTGAGGGTATAATACTTATGTTCCATAGCATGTAGTTGCAAATATCATTAGAGAGCTAGTAGTTTCTTCATCTCACCAAGTTTAATAAGCAGCATTAGTGACAAAGAAAGCACCAAAGTAATACGAGGCAGATTCAACAAAGACATAGACATATGTTAAGCATAGCAGAGAATATGTAAAAGAGAAAAGAAACAAAGGCATAAAACTACTTCCAATTGAGATATGTCAATATGTAGTTCAGGTCCTTTGGGATCCTTTACACCTAGCTTTTCATATGTTCAAGGTCAATTAGCACAAAAGATATACAAACCAATTGCAATGCACCATGTATTCATTTTTTGTTTTATAATTTAAAAAAATAGCACATGACAAGTATTTCTTGTTAACCTACGAGCTACTCGTGTCCAGTTAACCTGTTCATTATTCCGCTAGAGTTGAATTGCTAGACTTGTGTGGATCTTTCACTATGCGGAAAGCTCTGCACATATTTCATGATAATCAAGACTGATAGAATTGAAATAAAAAATAATTTGTTTATTTTCAAACTATTTTATATTATGATATGTTACACATTTATGTTATGTCAAACAATTTTATTGCGATTTTTTTTTTAAATGGGACAGTTAGCTTTCAAGAGCTTTTCATATGTTCATGGCCAATTAACACAAGAGATGTACAAATACGAGCTACTCGTTGAACTGCTAGACTTGTGCGGAGTTTTCACTGTGCAGAGATGGGACGCGTGGAGATAGCATTTGGTAGCTTTGATGATGCATTCAAGTTCGAAGCAAAAAACACATATGTTACAGATACCCTTATGAGTGAAATTCAAAATGTTTATGATCGCTTTCGAACTCGCTTAAGGCTGTCACATCACACTCCTTCGCGGTGTTTTTAATTGGATCACTCAACTATATCGGGAAGTGTGTGCAGAGGTGGCTATGTGGAGGAAGTGTGTGTGGAGGAAGTTGCTTGGAGGTGTTTGTGCAGAGGAAGTGTGAGCGGAAGAAGCATGTGTGGAGGTGGTTGTGGAAAGGAAGTTGTGCGGAAGAAGTTGAGCGGAGGAGCGTATGTGGATGAAGTTGTGTGAAGACAGAAATATAAACAAAATATGGAATTTTACTTTCATTAATTAATTATACTACATTGCAATTAATAATCTTATTTTAAATTAACATTCATATTTTACAATATATTAATTTTAACCATCTTTAATTTTTATCATAAATTCATCTTAATCTCGATTTTTTAAATACCAAAAATTTACTTCTTAATTTATTTTTAACCCCTCTCAATTCTCTATAATTCTTACCTGAAAAATGAAAACCTACCTACCAAGAAACAAGCCACATTTAATTCGGGGTACATTACAATCCGCTACCAATCCCGAGATGTTGTTATCATTTGTCTTGTTTTTCTCTTATTATACCAAAATATAATTGGCCACCCACTAGCCTATCCCCAAATGTTATTATCATTGGTCTTGTTTTTCTCCAATTACAATATCTTCATCAATCACCAAGTATGGTTATTCTCACCAATGAAAGCTCTATGATTATACGTCTCATTTAATGGTTTGATAATATCAATCTTAACTCCTCAACCGTCGTGGTCGTGGTCTATCAGTGTACACATGTGCAACTGATAGACCATGTATGTTGGAAGAACACAAATTACAAATCCCGTCTCATTCCTTGAGCACCAGTGTTTTGGACCCACAACCATTATGTTTCAATTATGTTACAAAGAAAAGGAAACACTTCGTGACCCACTTTCCTTAATAATAAATCTCAATTTCCTTTATAAAAATAAAAATGAATCAATATTGATTTTAATTAATTTTGAAGTGAGATTATGTTTTATTGGAATTGATAATATGATAAGATTAATGTTTCCCTCACTACAATTTTAATTTATTAATAATTATTATATTTATTTATTATTTTAAATTGTTTATTAATATTTATATTTAGTCACTTATGGGGTGTTAATGAGTGAAGCCACAACCACTCAAATCTCTTATTTATCCTGCACTTGAGTTTTGTCAAAGTGTTAATAAGGAGATTTTGATGGGCCAACAAGGGATGGAGGGAGATTATAGTGAGGAGTATGAACTATTCCACACCAACTATTAACATGATAATTTATGACAAATTTTCATGGCACCAATACATTAAAGTAATCTTTGGGTTGGTCATAGTAATAGTATCTTGAGGTGATGAAGTATAAACAACAAGTTATGTGATGATAATTTGATGTGAAGGAGTTGGGAATTGTTAGTTTGAGGATGTTTTTTAGTGGAATGGGGTGCTTTTCAAATATTGATTTGCTTATAGCTCATATTTAACCAATCCAACAAAGGAATGAATGGAGGAAAAGAGTTGTCTTAAGCTTTGGGTTGCTAAGGGGTTTATCCTTGATTTTCTTTTAGATACCTTGTCTTTGTTTTATTTATTGTTATTTTGGTTGTTGTGGAGTGCTTCCTTGTTTAGTATGAGGGAGGATGTCTTCCCCTATTTTCTAGTATCAATTTCGGGGTCAAGCTTGGATGGTCATTAAGGGATTGTTCCCATCCATTTGGTTCCATTTCCCTTGCTCATTCTCCCTTGAGTTTGTGGTGTTGTATCCTCTATTTTTCGAGTCCCTTTTGTTTGGTTTTATTGCCTAGAAGGATGTTTTGAGGCTCTAGCAAGAATGGGGGCTCACAAAGTGAAGACTAATGAAACCTTTGGACAAGCCTCGACCTTTGGGCATTTCATTCACTCCCCCAAAGAAATAAGAGATAAATGGCAAATTAAGAAACAATTTAAAATTAATTTTTTTGTTACCACTACGGAAGAAGTAGAAAAATCTTCTTCGTGAAGTAAATGATTTTGTATTTCCTGAGAACATAGGTTTCCTTTCTAATTCTCTAAACCTTGTTCTAGTATGCTACTAGGAAAACCAAACCAGATACATAACTTCTTCAAAATTTCAAAAGATAAGGTATCATCCATAATTGCTAATACCAAAATTCCTAGACTAATTGTTGGTCCTCCTAGGCCATTTTTAAATTAAAAATTACATAACTAAAATGTAAAAGAGTTTAAAATAAAGAAACTACAAGACATTTAAACTAAATTATTTGAACTAATGGCTTCGAATATAATAGGCTCCTTGTTGTTTCCTAGGCAACAATTTGTTTTAGGAGGGATGCCCATGTGCTTCTCAATACATCCCAAACTTTGACCCATTGTTGCCATGTGTCATTAGTCTAATCCAAAGACAAAAGAACATCTTCCCTACTCTAGTTTTTATCCACCAAAATATTGTATAGGAGGAACTTTAGATGCTAATAAATGTCTACATTATACATGTATTGATTATAACATCCTCTAGTATTCCCTGCATCTGGAAGTTACAAGGAAAATTTGAAGGATGGAAGTTTATCTTAAAGTTTACTAATGCTGGCGAATCTTACTAGTCCCTAATATCCAAATTTTAAATTTTTTTATGATAATTTTGTAAAAGTGTTTATATTATTTTATATTAGACAATATATAATATTGGCGGTTTTTAAGGTAAAATAATTTTATACTATAAAATTTGGGCGAATTCAATTTTAGAAAAATGGAAATTGGTTAATCTTTTTTTGGAAAAAACATGCAATATTAGCCCATCTGTGAATATTAGCCCCTAAAATTTTCCATGTTTGGAACCTAATCAACTAGTTCCACCAATACTTCAAAAATCGTGAGGGTATGTATCTTGTCTGTCAGTTCCCTCTCTTCCTGTGTTATTTCCTCTTCGACTAACGATGAAGTCGGTTCTCTATATCATGCTAATGAACTTTCAACTCTTAGTTGAGCTCAATTATTCCCCCTTTCCTTATAGTATGCTTCCCATGGCACAATCAGGCTCTCTGACGTGGCATAATGGGCTCCTTAGACATGTTTTGGGTGCATTTGTAGAAAAAAATCCCCCTTGGCCTGGAGTTGTTCTCTGAAAGAATACCTAAATTCTTGGTAGTGTCATAGACAATTATGGCCTCTTCCACTGGACGATGCCATAATCTCTTTTCTCCTCTCAATTTGTTGATGACTTTGTGACTATGGGGAGACCCACTCTCAGGGATGAACCTATCTCCAACACCTTTTCCTAGAATGATATACAACACTGAAGCTACAATTTTTTTTTAAATTTTCACTGTGGGAGATGGGGAAATTAAACATGTGTCTCTTGCCCCTAATTCCTCCTGTAGTTTGTTTTCCTAGAATCTCAAAGAACGACTAAAAAGGTTGCATCAAGATAGGTTGTTTCTTCCATGAGCCTGTTTAAAACACTTGAAAAATTAACAAAAATACAGGAGTTAAGTTGGATTAATGGGGGGGACAACACATATGTGCTTGTTTCCCTATGCAACCCCCCCAAAGGAGATAATTGAGTGAACTGAGACCCAAAATAGAAACCAGTCAAATTACAGGAGAGGAATGAGAGATATCCACTACGATAGAATAAATAAGAAACCCCTACAATGGGAAAGCTGAAGGAGTCTCTTCCCCACATCAGTGCCATGTGACTCCACACTAGTCAGTGAGCAATGATGGGAATGTTGTAAAACTATTCCTCCTATAAAAGTTTTGAAATTGCTCCTCACCACTTAGTATCTATTGAATTCCATATTAATGAAGCTAAGACTAAATGATAGGCTCACTAAGTGATTAGGTATCCACATCATATTTGTTTATGAATCGATCTTTATGTATTTCCATTCTTCTCCCATTGTGGTTCCTAAGAATATTTTATTGTGCTTCGTTGAGAGGTGGATCAGGAAGCTCCCATGTGCCCTTTGCATGCGCATGCATAAATAGTTATGGGAGCATGTTGCCACATCCCACTGGCATGTGGACTAATGGGACGATGGTATCTTGCCCCCCAACACCTTGCATCTTGAACACCCCATTTGAGGAGCAAGAATTAGAAGAGTCAAAGAAGGTTACCCATGCTAAAAGATAGACCCTCTCTAAGGTTCAAATTCTAGATGAAGTTAAGGGGTGGGTGAAATACTAGTTTTATTCCAACACTCAAGTGACCAAATTATTCAAGATAGTAGAGGCTCATTAAACTGTCAGAACACTAATTTCTCAAGCTCTATAAGAAAACAAGGAGGAACAATAAGATATCCTTCACATAATCAAAATTTTTGAAGGAAATTTTGAGGCTATGTGCAAAGTGGTGTTTGGGATTGGAATTTTTGTTTCATAGGTTGTTAAGGAAGTAGATAATTGAAAGCAGATAGAGGGTTCTTGATCTTCTAAAGGGACTCAAGTTCTCAAACTTCTAAGGGGGACTTCAGCTAACCCTATATTTTTAAATGAAGACCCACAACCATCAAGGACTACACAAGAAAAGAACAAGGAGACCAATCTATTTGTCGAAGTCTTTGGAGGATAATGCTCAACCTTCAAATACTTTATATCTAGTTTGCTTGTTTTTTAAGTTTCTTAAATAGCATGAAACACTACAGGCAGTTATTTCTAGTTATGACCTTGTTTAATAACTCACTTTATGGAGGTTTTGTTATCAATGTTTTGGAAAAGCTTAGTGATATTCAACTAGTGGTAACTATGATTTCCTTTAAGGTAAATCCCCACCAAATCACATATTTTTATGTCTAATGTAAAAATGCATTGATATTTTCTAAAAAATAATAGTAATGTTTATTACTACTACTACTACTACTACTACTATTATTATTATTGCTCTCATAGGCATATTCTAGAGCCCAATTTGAGGGCGATATGTGATTTCATCCATGCTCAACCTCGAGTTGACACATGTCCCTTTTAAAATAAAAATAAAATATACTTTATATAAACAAACAATGTCGACTCGAATAAAAACATAGATGAATATACACATTTGGTTAATTTTAATTAAAAACATTATAAAAATCAATAATCACACTCTTATTATGCTCACTTTCATTGTTAATGTTATAACATGATATGAAGGAGACTTGGTAAAAATATTTCACTTTCACTCTTTTAGCCATAAATAACTATTCTGATATTTTTGTTAAATAACATAATTTAAATTAACTTTAGAGATATAAAATAATTAAACATTAAATAAATAAATGGACAGTTATATTTATCTTATAAATATTTCAATATAAACCTAAATAAACTATTTGAATATTCATGTTAATTAATATATTTCAATATCAACTCCATATATGCGTATATAAAAAGAGACAATATGTGTGTTGACCATATTAAACCATCTCAATGCCCACATGGAAAAAGTGATTAAAAATAAAATAATTTAATTACTTTGTAATAAAAGCGAAATGTGTAATTCATTCCATTCTTAATATAAAATTGATATTTAACATTTAAAAATAAAAATAGTATTAAAAATATTCAATGTGGGTCATTAAATATTTCAATGTCCACACACACACACACACACACACACACAAGATAATATATATAATATATATTATATATATATATATATACATATATATATAATATATATTATATATATATATATATATATATATATATCTATATGTGTGTGTGTGTGTGTGTGTGTGGTTAAAACATTTCAAGTAATCTCATTATTTTGGCCTAGGCATCTTTTTAGTAAATTTTGTCTAAAATCTAGCAATTATTTGTTGGAATTGCGAATTTAAGTGTTGTAGTATACACAATCCAAGTGCCCAAGTGGACATTCAAGGCATTTTATCCATTTATACATTCAAAATGCAATTTAAATAACGAAAAGTTACACATGCTATATTTATATATAGAACTAGTATAGATTAATTTTAAAGAGGGATTAAATCTCTTGAGGTGCGATCCATTTTAAAGAGGGATTAAATCCCTTGAGGTGCAAACCCTTTTTCAAGTTTTTCACTATAAAATAGGTTTGCAAATCAAGATAATTGATCCTTCTTGGCACTTGATAGATCCTTGGTTAAGATGAATCTATGATGGTTTTAAAATAAACATTGATAATTAATGTGATAGTTTTGGAAAATTTATTGTGTCGAGAGGCGTTCTATTGTAAAACGTTATGTAATGTTATGTTATGTTATGTTGACTCAACAATTATTAAGATAATTTTTAGTTAGTCATTTGATGGGTTTACCGATGGTGGTTTACAATCCCATGTTATTGCATAGCCCATGGTATTTTTCCAAGGTATTTGTTATGATGAAGTCTATTTAAAGGCTTGAAGAGATCCATTATGGAATGAAAAAGTACTAAATAAGATTCATTTTAAGTCGTGATCCCTATCAGTGGTTGGTAGATCCAAATTTAAAGTGAATCGAAGCTAATTTCCATAAAATTTGATTTATCCAAAATTTTATAAATCAACTTCAATAGAATACATTGTTTTAATAATTTTTAAATTTTCAAACATTTATAATAATTATTTATATTAAACAATGTTGATGCATTAATTTGAATAGTTGACCAATGTTGAAATGTGTAACTAGGTTCGGTCTTCATAAATGTGAAATGTGCTCTTGATTCTTGTATATTGTAAAATTAAAGAAAATTTATTATTGTTATTTTTGTAGCATGGGTTGCAAGTAAAATAAGTCGATATCCCTCATCTTCCCAAGAAAATAAATTCCCAATAAATAAGTGCCAATTCCTACCTAAACAAAGTTAAATGAGGGGTAAAATATTGAGGCAGGTTTCTTGCGCAGAGAGGTAATCCAACAACTCCACTGTCATATTGTCCAGTCTCACTTACAGAGGAGCAATGTTCGTGATTTCTAGGTAGTGACCTCGTCGGGGTACTATCCATGCTCGTTGGCAGTGTAGCAACACTATAGACCTACAACCATAATACTGAAAATATTTATATCTGATATTATTATCCGGACCCCTATTTCGATTTGTTGGAAACATCTTTGGTCTGTGTTATTAACAAGTTAAGTCAAAGTACTAGTGAACTTCTGATCAATACTAAGGGTAACATGGAGACGTCAGTGGGACCTATGATTATGGAATGACACACTCACAAAGATTTGTTGCATCCTAAATCAAGGGCAAGAAGAGATACCGAGGTTCTACTAGTGAATCACCAATTTTATAGTTGTTGCAATACCACCCCAAAATTTTTGCCATTTCAAAATTTTAGGACTCCCTGAACTAAGCTTGTAGCTTCCACCTACATATCAATCTTGCCTCTGCATCCTAGCAGTAAGTCAAGTTCCCTTTGGGCCCCTGAAAAATACAAGTTTGTAGGACTTAAGGTCATTTTTTTCCTAGGTCACTAGTCACACAAATTGGGCTCTCATTAAGTTGAAAATAGTGACCTGCGCCTCCCTTTTTCCAAAGTTACACTCTCACCAAGTGAAGTCATAAGGTCGCATAGTAGTTAGGTTTCTGACTTAAAATTTCACAACGACCCCACTAACTTACGACTATGCAACCTATAGCTTTGAGGTCATCAGGTTGCGACACAGTATCATTCTCAACCTCAGGATTCGCGACCCCTCTTGTCATGCAACTCTGTGATCTCAGCCTTAGAGGTTTCTAGGTCTCTAAGTCGCGAGAGACTTAGATGCATACTTTGCGACCTAGAATGGTCGGTGACTTGGCGACCTCTTGAGGCCCCGCACGTGTGACTATTTCTAATTATACCACTCACCCTTTTGGCCCATTCGTTTGATGCACTAGAGCGCTCGAGCGATAAAGAGATTGGGCAACTGAGCAAGGTGCGTGACTCCCTCTAGACGTAGATGTCCCTTCCTCTCCTCTGTAATGATTTTTCTATGCCATTTGTCCTTCTTTGCATGTCAACCCTACCCCTTCCCTGATGGTCAGGGTTTTTATCCCTCCTTCAGTGATTTCTCAAAATCCATTCTTCCCTGGAAACCCTCAAGTATAGCATTCTCCCATTTAGCTATCCTTTTCCCAGGAAACCAAACCAAACTCATGCCCATTCCTCTTTGACTCTCAGTCTCTTAGGTTTTCTGGGATCTGGTAAGGCCCAAATCCTCATTTTAAGCCTTTCTTTCTCCGCTAAGCTGCCATGAAGAACATGTTGCATGACTAAAATGTGTGATAGGCTGAAATATGCGACCTTGCGACTTTTTTGCTCTCGTGACCTAGTGACCTCTTCATCACTGTGACCTAGCAACCTCTTCTTTCCTACAACCATACGACCCAACGACCTTGCGACCTATTTAGATCTGTGACCAAGCCAGCCCAAGTCGCTTAGTTGCTAATTTGGAAATCCTTTTTTTCCGACCTTTTATGTTGTGTGACCCAATGACCTCCATCTAAGCTGAACTCTAGCCTGATACTTTTCCCTTTGTTCTGAATCCTTGCTTATGATTTGATTTTATGTTTTATGTAATTCATGTTGCCTCTCTCATCGTGGGATTGTTTTTTTGACATTTCAAGTGACAATGACCACGATTGCATTTCGTTTTATTCATTCTTTAGAGAAATGGCCCCTCCAGTGGTTAATTCTTCTCATAAGAGCACTGTGAGCAATGCCTAGGAAAGCTACCAAGGACCACTACCTCCTATCTACCAGGACACTGCATGCAATATCAACAGGGCCACCAAAATCTTGTGGTTCAACCTATATTCTGAGTTTTCTAAGAAGGACATCCCTCAAGACCAGGAAGACTTCAAAATATACCTTAACATCGAGGTCATGGCTCCAAAAAGTGGCTGCACATCCTCCTATTTTCCCTTGTGTAAAGATCATCGATTGAAGCATGCATAATACTGACACAGATAAGTGGGTCATAAGGAGCCACACAGGAGAGGCCTTCGTACCTATTTCTTCCACAGATATCACCGCTTATTATAGGTTGTCGAAGAGGGAATATACCTTTAATACCAAGCGGTGGTAAGACCCTTTTAAGTTCCAGGTAAAGGTTGAGCAAGTATATAGGATAGAAGGGCTACAAAATGTCTACCAACTCTTGGCTACAACGATGAATCGATTATATGAGAGTCTTGATATTGATACCTTTCTCAGAACGTGGGTCCCTATCATGTACATTATCGCCACCAGGGGCACAATATTCAACTGGGCAAGCATTCTCCCTTCAACATTGAAAATTGACATACATGAAACAAAGAATCTGGAGGCAAATTAGCCGTCAAAATTCTATATGTCATCATACCTATTAGACATTGTGTGTGCAAGATGTCATTTTGACTATTGGAGCTATAACTGGGCAACAAATGTGTTAGATCCCGTGCACCTATATTATAAGTTATTTTGGGACTCGGGCTATAAAAGTGTGCATGAGTATGCCTTTGAATCATTCATCGCCCTTTTGTAATTGTTTCTCTTTGGAGAGAAGCCCCCTTTCATGTCTAAGAGAGCTATGGAAACGATTATTAGAGTGGCAGACTGGTTTCCCATCCTGGAGGGCATTCTCATTAGAGTCTTCTACTCATATAAACCTCCTCACACACTCTGCATGTTCATCACAGATAAATTACTATTGCAGGAATCACGTTACCAGATGACTACAGGGTTCTCAAACACATTGAATAAAGGCAAGAAAAAGCCTTGGCCCACATTCCCTTTCACTATTGGGGATTATACCATTGAGATCTCTAAGGAGGTAGAAGGAAAGGCTAAGGAGATGAAGGGATTTTACTTTGTGACCCTAAGTCACTGAAGGTATCACCCCAAGGGAATGGTAGCAACACACTGTAAGAAAACAAATTTTAACTATTGATGGCTGTATAAAATATAGTGTCATGAAGATAAAGTCAATAATTGGTACAATGCGGTCAGAGAACTAGGTCCAAGTGAGAAACATGAAAAGGAGGATAAGCAGGTTGAGAAATAATGGGAAAACATAAGCATACAAGTTACGTCAACCTTGATCAAGAGAAAAAAGGAGCAACAAAAGATAAGAGGAAAACTAAAAAGGCATGAAGGAGAAGAATCAAAAGACATTCCAAGTGATCAGGAGGAAGATGAGGATAATGAAACTCTAGAAGAAAGAAACACGACCTTAGCCAGGAAAAAGAAAGAATTGAAGAGGAAAATTGAAGAAGAACTAAGGCGGTCTCATAAATCAGGAGATCAACAGCCTGGGTACCTTCAATAGAAACAACAGGAAGAGGAAAGTAGAAGAAAGTAACAAGAGGAAGAACAACCAAAAAAAGAAGAAGAGGAACGAAGGGCCTGGGAGGAAGAAGAAAAGAAGAGGCGAGAGAAGGAAGAACTTGAGAGGAAACATAAGCAAGATGAATAACTCAAGAGAAAGCAAGAGAGGGAAGAGTAGGAAAAGAAAAGAATAGAAGAGGAACACAATAGGAAATTCCAAGAGGAAAAGAGAAAGCAGGAAGAAGAGGATATGAAGAAACATTAAAAAGAAATTAAAAAAAAGTTCGAGAAATATCTCCAACAATAGAAACAACACCAAGAGTTTGATGTGAAGGCGGAGCTTCCTCCATTATATGTTCCCCTATCCACCCCCACCACTGGAGGACACTTTCCCCTTAAGGAATTAGGCATTCCCGATGAGGTAGAGGAACAGGTATTGGACCTCACTAGACTTACTTTTGACCAATTTAATCATAAGATTATGTAGGAAAGAAGGAAGTATAATGTGAGGAACCCTACAAAGCCTCTGTCTATGACCATAGAGAAGGATGCCATCCTGAATACGACAATAAATCTTGAGATGATTACTTCAGTTGGAACTACCTTTGTAACCGCAATTGAGTTGAATATAGGAAGAATGAGTAAACATATTTGAAAAATCCAAGGAAATATCTACGCATCTAAACAAAGAGATGCCAGGGCAGAAGAAGACAAGAAAATACTTGGGGAAGAGAATAAATCCCTACGCCTAGCTCACTCAAGCACGAAGGAGTTGCAAGCATCAATCGAGGAGGAAATTGAGACTTTGAAAGAATCCATTGCCGTTATCTATGAGGAGATGTTGAAGTTACATCAGACTGTGTCTCCTTTCCTGGCCATACAAGCTGACACAAAGGAAAAGACCGCCATGCTAAAAAAATCTACCATGGTCATTAACAACATTCATGAGTGGACTAACAACTATATAGAGGCACCAAAAACTCTTCCCATGAAGGATTGGATAACCTCCTAGAATGACAAAGTCTAGAGTTGTATTAAGATCCAATCATGGGATAAACTTGCTAGAGATGTGGACATGGTTCTCACTTTTTACAGGCATTTGTTGAGTGGGTTGGAGTCTTTGATTGAAGTGCATGGAGTTCCTTCCATCATAGTGGTTGGAGAAGTAAGGAAGCAATAATAAATCCTACAGAAAATTCAGGCATTCCTCGATCCTTTCAGATAGGCTTCCACCATGGAGGACTTACAGGTCACAAAGGAGAGCATCACACAGTATGTGATAGAACCAGTAAGTATGTATACCAAACTGGTAACTTTGTCAAATCAAATCAAGGTCAAGAAAGTACTCTCATATCGAATTCCCTTGAGTACCTCCACAAACATGATGAAGAACAACATAAGGTGGCCAAATAGCTGCTAAGTACAAGCTTTGGTGCACCTACCTCATGGAGTAGTTACATGGATTTTCCAAAATTATATATTATTCAGTTGTTAGAATAGGATCATTTTTTTGTTGTGCATAACAAGATAGGATAGAGTAGGATCAAGTAGGAATTTGAAAGGTCATGAGGAATTCCAAGAGTCGTGGGTAGACCAAGAGTCATCGTCTTTTCTATAAACACACCTTCATGACACATTGTAATGGAACTTTTAGCTTTAGACTCAATTTTGGGGTATGTGTTTGGGAACTTGAGATCTTCTATTAAATGCAAGGAGTAATTGTTTCTTTCAACTATTGGATTTGATGGAGATCTTGTATGTTGGTGCCATGGGTGTTATCATCTTAATGAAATCAAAGTACCTATGAGCTTTGGTGCGTTGTCCTTTCATGTGTCTTCCTGCGCAGCGGGACATCTCTTGCAACACATGGATGATTTATGTTATGTGTTCACTATGCTCATGTTGGTAAACTAATTTATTGATGTCATCATTTTATCATTATAGACTATGCACTTACTTATGGTTTATGTAGTTATTCATTGTGAACTTATACGTGTGTGAATCTCATTTAAGTTTTTTCTAACAACACTTTTCTTGAGGTTTATGCTTTGTTATTTTGTTGTTTCTAATCATGGAACCTGTCTATTGGATGTTCATCAGTTATTGAATTGCATTTATTGAAGCTTCATTCATTCCTCTTTAATTGATACTCTTTCCTATGTTCGAAGCAAACCTCAACCCATAATATGGAAACCGCGCCTACATACCAGCTGTGACTCCTAGACCAAACGATGTAGATTCTGAATGGGATCCTACGCTGGGGAGATCCCCTAGCTATTGGTGGTACATTCCAACCCGTCAACACACAAATAGGTTGAATCTAGGCTAATTTTCAGGGGTTGAGTCTGCCCTTTTACAGGCCTAGAATAAAGGTCAAATTATGTCTATATCAAGGTTGAATTTAGTGCTACAGGGATTCTAAATCCAGATCAATAAATGGCTAAAAATGATTCTTAGAAATATGATCCAAAATCCTTAATAAATCTTAGCCAAGAATACAACCAAAACAACAATTTACCCATTCAGATGTATCAAACCATATCCTCAAACAATCTTCAAACTAATACTCAAGCTTCATGTTCCCTAACCCTCTTCAAATGTATCCTTTAAGCTCAGACCTTGGACTATTCTTGCATACATTCTTCCTCATATGATCCACATTCACTTGCCTTAGTTGCCCAAGAGTTGGGTATATTTATAATGGTTGGGGCGGGGGGGTCTTATACTAGAGGTGACCTGAACATAATAATACTTATTTCTATCCATCCAACTTGTAATACGAGTTGATTAGAAATTACATTATATTCCTTGCAAGTAAGTTTTTTCTACCCTTGCCAAACCTCCATCACTTGTTTTGAAAGTTCCATACTTGTATACACAAACAAGTCATGTATTGTTGGTTGTTCTCTAAAATATAGTAGTAAGGCATTTTTTGGTTGCAAGGATTAGTGGTCCAATAATTTATTATAGAATAAATTATTTCCAATAGTAGTTTAGATTTTGAAGTGTGGTTGTGATTTTTATAGGATCCTCCAAGGTGAAGATTTCTTCCTATGCTTTAAAGGGAGAGGGGTTAGTGGGGTAATTTTCTCAAGCATATCAACACTTAGTATACATGTTGAACCTTTGGTATTCTGGTCCTTTTCCTTGAAGGTATCAAAATCAAGAAGTGCATCTCAGGTAAAGATTGTAACCATTTATTCCAAATTAGTTCACTCAATGCAAGAATATTCACCATCATCCTCGTGTCATAAGAATTATCATTAGGGTAAGAATCTTAAGCATATACTCCATCCATTGGATCATTCTCAATATTACTCTTAGATTTCCTTGTACTTGACAAAAGGCCTAAACATTTCTCAAGAAGACTCATGAGACATGCAACCTATCAAGGGTTACTTCCAATTCATTAAATTCCCTTACTTTGACATCAATGAAAAACCTCTCAACAAAAACACCGTGGGAAGCAAGAATTTTCAATCTCAATGATTTTGAAAACGTATAGGATGAAAAACACTATCTTAGAATTGATTTCTTATACATACATTAAAGACTCAATTCTATAATAGTTATAACACTCCATAAAAACAAGTATAAATAAAAAAATATTTTTTTGTACTTACCTTTAAATTATATAAATATTAAATAAAATTAATTGGTTATCAAATTCCTTAAAAATTTGAACAAAAATTGATGAAATTGGTATTAGAAAAAGCTATAATTAATTTGAACAATGAGGCGATACAAAAGAGAGTTTTATCTTGTAAGAAAATTGACAATACGAGTAGATAGTGTATGCTGCAAGTAGAGACCTCTAGGTCATATTTTGTTGGGGATTCCAAAAATTTGTTGCTAATATAAACTCTAAAAAAGACTACTATGATAAGTATGGTTCTACGTAACATGAAAACTAATGAAAAACATGTTCAATAAATGCTTCATATTCTCCAATGTCAGTGGGATAGTGTAATGATCCAAGAATTTTAAAAATGATAAAATTCAATGAAAGTAATCTATTACAAGTGGGAAACCTCCTTTTATAGTGAATCTAATACAAAAGACAAGATGAGACGATCCTAAGAATAGGTCTTCTTAGTACATAGATAGGAGACACAACACACAATTATAATGAAAGGGTACAATGAAAGGTTCTAGTCTACATAATAATATAACAATAACAATGTAATAATTCAATACATAGGGCTTAGTAAGGGATTTTATGTGCTCCTCATGTGGGATTCCTGGATACCCAAGTCTATATCCTCCATCATTTGATGCATTATTTCCTCTTCCTTAAGAGATCTTCATAGGTTGAATTTACGAACATTATGAAATTAGATGTTGTTCAATGTTGTTAGCCTTTATTGAAATTGCATACCATGCTTCTCAGCACAAAATCTTCAACTTCTAGAACTTGAATTTGTCTCTTCTTCTAATTAGGACTATTGTAACCAAATAGTTCTAGGATATATATTGATGTTCATTCTCGTTAACCTTGGTGGTCTTCGAAAAAACTGATGTTCTATTATTGTTTATGAACTTCTCATGCTTGTGAAATAATCTATGTAACCCATGAAGTTCTCTATGGTATGTATTCAAAAACTTTCTTAGTTTCCCATTCAAAGAAGATTAAAAAGTGCCTAAAGGAGCAAATTCCAAGGACCAACCTTGTCTTTCCTTAAAAACAAATGTAGTAGACTAGATTGAATTTCTGACCCAAGAAGAAAGTTACATTAGCGGAGACAGAGTAAAGTGGTCAAGGATGGTTGGCATGTGAATTCAAACTCAAACAAATCCCATACAAAAGACAAAATCTCCAAACAAAAAAAACCTATAAGGTGCCCAAGACCTTAAACACCTAGCATTAGTACTGATCACCAGAGTAGAGCACCTAAAGAAATTTCTTAGATAGAGCACTAGAGTAAAGAGAAAGGCACCAAATCCCATCGCTAGCAAGATAGATTAGGAATTCTTATTTGAAAAATGAGTTGGATTAGAGTTGATCTCCACCATGAATTATCACTAGACAAACCACTTCCATACTAAGCCAACATCCCACCTAAATCCTAAATTAAACTACAATGAGCTTCAATTTGTTGGCTACAAATAATGGCTGGCATATGGGAGGCTCGCATAGAAGTGATGTGCTCCTCATCCCATCTCTTGCTTGATATAACATGACATCTTGTTTGCCTTGACATGTGTTGCTTCATGGATTTGTAACAAGTTTTAATGGTTGATAAACCATGGATAAACTTAGGAGATTGTTTGAATATACTAGCCCTGGTTTTTTTAAGGGTTCCTTCATTTAGTTTCAAGGCCTCATTTGCAAGGATGTTAGTGTATCAATTAAGAGCCCTTAAAAGCTAAAAAATTTGACCTCGTTGAACCTGAGAGTCTATTTTTGAATTCTACAATAAAGAATGCCAACATTTTATCAGAAGTCATTTTCTTAAAATTCACAAGTTTGATGATTATGCTCAAGTTTCTAATAAAGATTAAGATCTTCACTCTAATTACATTTAACAATAATTAACCTTGAATAAAATCATACACCTCTACTTGATTATCATGGTTACCCTAAACCCATGCATAAATCAATTCTTAATTTTCTTCCTAATCAAAATAATGCCACCCACTTTCGCCCTTCAATTTTCCTAAATTTAATAAAACAAAAATAAAATGAATAAACACAATAAAAATCATTTAAAAACACACACATTGAATCTCCAAATTACAAAATACTATCGTGATATAAAATTAAAATATTAAATGTTGATAAAGTAGCATACAATGTTCTAGATCATGTGTGCTTACATATAAGTGTAAGGAACTAGGAGAATCAAGGCTCTCACAAAATGAGACCTTTCAATGTAAAAAGAAGGATTGACTAGTACTAAAAGTGCCCAAATGGGACAGATCATTATTCATATATATCCTTTACCCTTTTGCCTTTCAACCTTCTTGATTATCCACGAGCTCATGTTTTATGTATACTATTTATTACATGTGAACCAACCTTAATGTGAAGGTACATGTGAAAAACATTCCTTCTCATTTCTTGGGTACCAAACCTTTGACTTTGATAACTAGAATTCCTTTTCATTACTTGGGTGCCCAGCCTCTCATTTCGATTTGAAACATGTACGGAAACTCAAATTTTGTAAAGGTGGAAAAGTGGTCCAAGAAAGTTGGTAGAATTCGATGGAAAGGAGAAGTTATACGTTACACCTCATGTTTTCGCAATGAAGTTTATCCAACTCTAATCCATTATAAAAACAAATAACCTTTTTGTTTTAATTGAATAAACAAAATTACTCTTTTATTTTAATAGAAAAAAATATTTTTTTTCAATTGCACATTAGGATGGATAGAATTGACTGTCACATTCCTTGCATTCTGGAGCTATATAGTATGTCATGTGCTATTGTTAAAGATCCTGCTCTCGTCGCATCTGCCTTAGAGGAACAGAAGGGCTAGACTCCTCCCATGCATAATTTTGGTTCATGCGGTTAGCTTTTAATTTTTATATTGCAAATGTTAGTTTTTACAGTTATGTAGTGTCTAGACATGAGATAGAGACATATTTAGCCTAGCTCGAAACACTGAAACAATTTTGTTTTTGGATGACTTATAACACTGATCGATGGCCAACAGACTTGGTTTCCCCTCGGAGAGTTGAAGCCATCTAGTTAATCTGTGTGGTGTAAACTTGTTTATTATATAATAGAAAATGGAATAGACCTGCTAAGCTTAACAAAAAAAATGAAAAAAATATTAAATCATAATTTTTTTTTTAAATAAAATTTAATATAAAAAAATTAAGAATTCTAAAAAACATATATGAGTAGAAATGAGATCCTTGTCCTTCCTTAATGTTATGTTATATAATACTATTAGTAAAAATATATATTTTTATTTAATAAAAAAACACAATTTTCAACTAAAGGAAGATGTAACTTTATAATGAAGATGTAACATAATTGATGCCATACAATAAATACACACTTTTACTAACCCACTAATAAATACACAATGTCACTACCCAACCACTCATTATGAGAATCTAAAAGTATATATTTTCATTTTTTATTTAACATTTTCATTTTACAATGATGTATTTTTTCACACTTTCAACAATTTTTTTTAAAATATGATTATAGGTTATTAATAATATCATGTTAAATTATAATAGAAAATTATAATATTATAATTATATATATAGTAATTGAGTTAAGTTTAAGTTAGGGCCAGCCCGTCTATTAGATGGAAGAATGATCTACCCACTAGTTGGATGCTATCATCATAGTTATGTGAAGCTCGATTGAGATGGATGGCCCTTGGGATAATTTAAGTCCCCTAAAAGTGGCTTCAATCCACAACCCCTCCCCATGAGATTTGAACCAAGCACCTAGTAAAGACTAAACTCCACTTAAACTAATTATTTTACATCTCATGAGTAAGACAATACTATATATAAGAATCACTAATTACAATATAGACGTTCAAAGCTAAAAACCCATGCGCCCAATAACTATGGAATGTTACATTAAAGCCCTAATTTTCTCAAACTTAAATATATACTTTTATTTTTCAAAATAAATAGTAAAAATACATAATTGTCAACTCCAAAAATAAAAAAAATTCAAATTACATATTTATTATACATCTTCAACCTTCTTATAATGTAAGTAAAAAAAATATTCACAACAAATGCACTTTATTACCCAACACTCACTTTCAAAATTTAACAAATACACATCTTCATTTTCCACATTCCACCTTCACACTTTCCTCCCATACCTACCTTCTATACTCTCACTACCCACTCTCCTCAAAGTCAAAGTGTGCACAACAAATACACATTCTTCACTGTAGCTCCTCAATGTGTTAGAGGTGACATGTATACGCCTTCACTTTCACCACTTGTTATTTCGGAAGTGAAAATATGTACTAACATATACACACTTTTACCCTTCCAAGTCAAAATATGCACTAACATATACGCACTTTTACCCTTCCATCCATCACTTAGGTTTAGGTAAAAGTGTAAGTGTACATTTGCATATAACAAATGCACACCGATTATCTATAAAATATATTTAAATAAAATGCACACATTTTAAACCACAAATCTATACAAACCCTTTTACAAATAGAAAATTAGATATAATTTTTGGGATTCAACTGTGTTAAGTAAGTCATTCAAACGTATGACCATTTCCATGAGAGGTAGTCGTAACTGACTAATTTCTCATGATTTTTGAATAGTTCACTTAGCACTCATTGCATCGGGTGATGCTCACAGGGGTGAAGAAGTGGGATTGAAACTAGTGAAATGTGGAGAACGAATCACATAGCATCAATCATCACTTCCGGGGCTTGCACCCGGTAACCAGGACTTCCCAGGAGGTCACCCATCCCAAAACTCCTCTGGTTCAAGTGCGCTTAACTGTGGAGTTTTTCCACAATCAAGCCCACTTAGCTTGCTACCCCATTTGCAAAACCTTAGCAAGTATTGTGCTTCATGAACCATTCAAGTAGAGATCCCTTGACTCTTTTTGAATTTAAGTATAGGGGATTACGCAGTGCATTATATTAGATATGATTTTTGGGATTCAACTGCGTTAAGTAAGTCATTCAAACGTATGACCATTTCCATGAGAGGTAGTCGTAACTGACTAATTTCTCATGATT
>APFE031138475.1:40185-144606 GCA_000404065.3 Pinus taeda
TTTCGTTAAGAGTTTGTCTTTTTCATATATTAAGAAATAAGTTAATGATTCAAGATCTAAAAACATATGGCACGAGTGGAAGACTTCCCCTTATAAACCACTAATCAATAATTCTAAATAATGCAATTTTCTTTAAATAATGATAATAAGTCAACATATGAGACACTAGAACGCAGACGAAGAGCTAGGGTTTTAGGTTTCTGAGCTCCATGGAGGCGCGCAAAGGGGGGAGCTCCACTCCCTCCTACAGTCAGGCAGCGGCCAATCGAGGTAAGAAACCAATAGAATTTGTCAGAGGTCCTTCAGGAGAAGGGAAAAGGAACATGGAAGAGGATCAAGATTTAACCAAACCAAGGGAGGAAAACAACACAAAATATAATGAGGAAGAAGACAAGAAACAGGGAGCAAAAAACAAGGCGCAAAAGGGGCCATGTAAACCCAAGGCTGAGGTCACTCCCAGAGTAGATTTAAATGATCCTGCTCGGCAGGCGCACATCGATCACATGCAGACCTATGCTATCATTTGTAAATTCATGGGATTATGGCCCACTAAAAAGGCATTACAAGCGTGGATTAAATACCATTGGAAACCAAAAGGAAGCATAGATCTACATCTTGGGTCAAAGGGTTTCTTCACTGTGGTCTTTACAAATATTGAGGACAAAGACAGGGTGTTTGAAGGAGGACCCTACTTCTATGCTATAGTAGGCCTCTACATGAGGCCATGGGTGATTAATTTTGTCCTGGAGAGAGAGACTTTCACTTCGGTCCCGGTCTGGGTTAGACTCTACTCCCTACCTCTTGATTATTGGCAAAAAGAATCATTATCTGCCATAGGAAATAAACTAGGGCATTTTGTCAAAGCCTCTGAGGCCACTAGAGGGGGAAAATACACTTCCTTCGCACGAATATGTGTGGAGATGGATCTCTCTGGAGCTCTACCGGATGGGGTCATCTTGGAAGTTTTTGATGAAGAATGGCTGCAAACAGTAGATTATGAACATATTCCCTTCATATGTCACAAGTGCCATGAGCATGGGCACCTATTTAGAGACTGCCCTCTCAGTAAAACAGAGAACATAAGTAAAGCAACTACAAAGAAAGATACTGAAAACTTTCACAAAGTGGGATATAGAGGAAAAGGGAGCAAAAGGGGGCAAAAGCAACAACAAACAGGAGGGCAACAGGCCAGTTTGAATAGGTTCCAAGTTCTCGAAGAAGAGGAAGAGATAAAAAAAAGGAGATCAGGTAATGGAAGGAAGCGCAGGGGAGAAGGAGAAAGAAGAAGATAGGGAACAAACACAAGATAGTAATAAACAGAAAGAGACTATGCTGAGCGATGGAGAACTTGAGATGGACCAAGATATGACCCAGAGTGAGATGGAAACGGAGGATCATGAACTGCAGGAGATTCTTGATAGAGAACACCTAGATCTGGAAGGGTTCTTGAAACAGGGAATGATGGGAGGGGTAGACTCATTACCTCAAGAAGATTTCAATAGAGTATAGCAGCTATTCCTATGGAAAACGCAGGCTAAAGGGTTGGAAGGGCAAAGAAACAATGAAAGACAAGGCAACGAAGGTGTGAAAACTATGAAAAACACACCAGAATTAGCTCCTAGAAACCCAAGAAAGAAAAGAGGCAGAAAAAAGCAAAACGAGTTATTGATGGAATGTGGAAAGCTAATGATAGATTCAAGTAAGATGAAAGACCTAACCAGTTACTCCTTTACAAATCTTTACTAATGAAGTTCACATCTTGGAATATTAGAGGTCTAGGTAGTAAAAGAAAACAAAGAATACTTAGCAATAGAATGAAACAAGAAGCTCTGAATATGATCTTTATCCAGGAAACTAAATGTTCCATTCAAAAAATAAAAGAAATTCATAGCAAATGGCTAAATAGATTTGAGTTTCTAGAAGTTAAAGTAGATAATACAGCAGGAGGCATACTCACTCTTTGGAACCCCCAAAATCTTGGTATAATATATGCTGAGGCATCTAGGAATTATTTATCAGTGATTATTCAACCTGTGGGAGATGGGGAGACTTATTTGGTCACAAATGTTTATGGCCCTCAAAGAATGGATGATAAACTTAGGTTTCTAGATTCTCTTGTGGATCTAAGAGATAGACATGTAGGAGTACCATGGATCATGGGTGGAGACTTCAACATGATCAAATCACTTTCGGAGAAAAAAGGAGGAACCAGAAATTTAAGCAAAGACTCCATAGCATTTCAAACTTTTATAGATAATATAAAGCTAGTTGACACTAATATGAGTAATGGCCTCTTTACTTGGAACAATAAAAGAGGAGGAGAGTCTCAAGTAGCCTCAAAGTTAGATAGATTCATAATCTCAGAGGACCTTATGCTCACTAACAAGGAAATGATAACGAGAATTATCCCCTTTGGAGGCTCGGACCATTGGCCTGTACAACTTGAGGTTAAGGGCATTGGTACCCCCAAGAACAAACCTTTTAGATATGAGAACATCTAGCTCACCCACCCAGATTTCATCAGCAACATTGCAAAATGGTGGACAGAAGATCTACATACTCAGGGTACAGGAATGTTTCTACTACACAAAATACTAAAGCACATCAATCTTAGACTTAAAGACTGGAACAAGAATGAATTTGGAAATATTTTTGAAGCGAAAAAAGTTGTTGAAGACAAAATGCAGGAACTCAATGAAGCCCTTATCACGAATGGCTTTGACAAAGTCAGAAATGATCAAGTTACCAAACATCATCATGACTGGGAGAACTTATGTAAACAAGAGGAAATATTTTGGAGACAAAATCTAGAGTTCAATGGTTAAAAAGAAGGGGAGCGAAACACTAGTATTTTCCACAGATCCACCATGGTGAACAAATCTTATAATACAATCTCTTCGATCAAGGACGAGGGAGGTCATCTTCTTAATTCCCATGAAGATATAGAAGCTGCGTTAGTTCAGCACTTTCGAGGTCTATCAAAGGAAACAATTTAAGACAGAGATCATTCTATCAGGGACTTAACAAGGTATATACCTAGGCTTGTAACAAGAGAGGATAACTTCAATCTTAATAGGCAGTGATTGAAGAGGAGATTAGTGAGGTCATCAAAGAAATGCAAAATGGTAAAGCGCCAGGCCCTGATTGTTTCAATGTGGATTTCTTTAAAGCTTGTTGGAACTTTGTTAAACAAGACATTCTGAATGTGGTGGAGGATTCTAATATGAGTAGAACCATTTTGAAGGTGATCAATACAATGCTTAGACTTTAGACAGGTTTAGACCCATAGCTTTGTGCAATGTGGTGTACAAGATAATATCCAAGGTTGTTGCCAATAGACTCAAACCACTTCCTCCTACTCTAGGATCTGTGGAGCAATCTGGTTATATGGAGGGCAGACAAATTCTCAATAACATCATTCAAGCGCATGAGGTGGTGCACTCATTATTAAGCAACAAGAAGGCTAGCATGATCATGCAATTGGACCTAGCTAAAGCCTACGATAATTTGAATTGGACCTATCTCAGGAATGGGTGGTTCTATGCCTCTCAACTCATCCAAGGAGTCTATGCATATTTTCTCTCACACTCCTGAATTTGCATTTTCTTCCTCTGGTACTCTTCTCTTATTTCTTCATGTCATTTTTTTTCTTTTGCCCCATGCTATATTTTGAATATTTATCGACTTCTTGTATTTTCAAATATTTTTCTGTTGGCTACTTTCACCTTGCTGTTTCTTTGACCTTTTCCCTTCCATTTTTACGATTTATAAAAAAAAAAATTATACTTCTCCAATTTTATTTCTTCTTTATTCCTTTTATTTCTTTATTTCTCACGAATCATTACCATCAATTCCATCTTGACTTACTTTTAGGTGACGAGGAAATACCCAGTAGCCATGTCTATTTACTTAGGAATTAGTCCCACACTTCTTTTGTATCCTTAAATTGTGCGTTGAGGAACTTTTTCCAATTAAATTTCCTTTGTTAGTGGTTGATGTTTATATAAGTCTACAAAGGATGTCAGTATTCGACGATATGTCCAGCACCCTTGTCGAGGAGGGACTTATGTAACAGGGTAGGGATCATATAGAAAAAATTATCATGAAGGTCATCAAAAAACCTATCTTTAATATGTTCAATGGAGGTTATTTCTTCTATTGCTTGTTCCTTTCAAAATTCATGTAGAATCATCTCGAACCACTTGTGCAAATTCGTGTGACTTCCATTTGACGATTTTAGTAATAGTTGGGCATCCATTTCTGGTTTTCCCATGAGCAACATGGTTCAGGATCTTTTTTATTTCCATCAAGGCTCCTTCAATAAAATGTTTGTGCGCTCCTATGAAACAATTAATCCTCACTTTTGCTAATGATAGTCTATTTCTTCTCCCATAGTTCTTCAATTAGTAGTTAATTTTCGTCTCCCACCACTATTGTATCTCTTCCAACACTAAAATTTATGCTTGCATATTCTTTAATACTTGAGTCCAAAACTCCCGGCAGAGAAACCAATGGTGTAATCTAGGGAAAAGTATACACAATTACTAGAAAGGACATCAAACATTCACAGAGAAAAGCACATAAGTAAATAGAGAAGGGAAGAAACATAAGTATTGGAGAACTATCGGAATCACCTTTTATTATATATCTCTTAAAGCCAAATGGAACTGATACATTGATACATTCATGGATATTTATAATAAGTCGAGACAGTTACAAAAATTTAACTATTTGAACTTACTTAGCTTAATCTGACTTAGTTGTCGACTCAAAAAGATTGTCAACCAAATTACAATATAGTTTTCTGACTCAACTGGTCTAGTCAATTAAGTCAACTGACCCCTCCAACAGGTGGAAAAATTAGAGAAATCACTTTACAGAAGTAGTTTTAGTAGTAAGACATAGTTTGGATAATTTGGATCAGAAACATTTTGGGGCCAATTTGAGGTCTTAAATGAATGTTTTTATGGGTAAAAATTGGTTTCTTAAGTGTGGAAGCCCCTAACACTATTCTATACACAAATACCGTTCCAATGATTTAACAAAAGTGTCAATCAGAGTTCACATGCAAAATGTATGCCTCTCAAAAGTTGATCTATCGTGATTAACCACCATAATTCAAGGGGATACCATGGCAGCTCCCATTACTCATGGAAAATGGGCTAGCCACATTGGGAATATGAATAAGAATTTAGAAGGGTTCAACTATAACTGATGTTGAGGGTTGAATGGGTCAAATTTAATTCATATTTTTCTTTGAAGTTGTGTTATAACTGAACCACTAGGAGGAAATGTGGCTTCATTCTATTGGAGTGCAATTTGATCCATAGTAGAGAAGAGTAGTTGAGTGTGGATAGAAAAAGAGCAGAGTAGAGGGGATTTTTGTTATGTAGCATTCAACAGACCATAGGTCTTAGGAAACTCCATAAAGAGTGCCTCCTCCTTTGTATTTACATCAGTGCCATTCCAAACAAATGAGAGTAGAGTAGCCTCACCTTCCAAATTTATCTATTGCATGTCTAAATAATAAAATCAATAATAAAAGATCCAGAATCCAAGGGAATTAACCCTTCATAGTATAGATTTTATTTTTAATAGATCTATTGTGACAAAATATCCAATGGAATATCCAAAATAGTTTACATATCACTAGCAACCTCAAATTTCACTTTTAGTTCAATTGTTTTTATCAATTTTAATTTTTTTTTACATTTAAGTTTTTGGGGAGAACCTCGTTTCTCACACTGAGTTAATTTTCTAATCCACATGGTATGTTGCTAGTGATTTTTCCAAATAAGCAAGTCAATATAGTGGTGTGCTCCCCTAAACCTTAAGTTATGTTCATCTCAAATTGTTAGCTTGATTATTGGCCATTATAATGATGCCTCTAATAGGCATGAGAATCTAATAGTAGCTAACTTGGATAATTATCATTACTATATAACATAAAACCAAATGCTAACTAGTGTGAATATTAAATACCATAAGAATATCATTATTAGTAAAAATTACTATAAAATGTTAAATGAACTCCCCATTTTATTGTTAAACCACACACCATGTCCTCCCATATCACAATGAAAATTGTAATGGTGTATTATGCTCAATGAATATTACATGTATTAGTTTGTTAGTTTTTTTTCTTTGGGATTTTTAACTATAAAACTTTTTTTTTTTAACTATAACCTCTTCATATTTACCGTATTAAACCAAGAATGAAGTTCGTAAATATTTCACCTAATCTACTTCAGGCATGGACAACAACAACAACAACAACAATAATAATAATACAAGTTTATGTCCATGTAACATAACCTCTACATTGCACAATGACCATTTCAGATTTTACAAAGTCTAATTAGTAGTTAGATGGAAAAAAATTGTCACATTAATTATTATTGGCACACTAAACACCTCAACAACTATCACACATCTTTCAATGTGTGACCAAAGTGTAGCTTACTTTATGGGATTGTGAATCAATGTGTTAATTTGTTACTAAATAGGTTATTAATGGATAAGGGGTAGGAGGCTAGGTGTTATTAATTGATTTAAAGTGTAAAAAGAATATGGACTAAAGGGTTAGATGTTTATTGGTTATTGGTTTAGGGAGATAAGGGTTAGTGGGTTAGGGAGCTATAAGGTTAGTGGCTAATGGGTTCAAGTTACTTTCACAAATCACAAAAATACACATTTACATTGTTCTTAATGCATATGAAACAAATTAATTTAATTTGACTTTACATATTTGTACTTGAAGTATCCTATTGTTTTAGTATTTTTTATGCAATATTTATGAATGTGGAATAACATACTAGAGATATTCCAATATAATAATAATGTGTAATAGCCCATGTGGAATAACATACTAGAGATATTGGGCCCTCCATCGCCCCCTAACTGGATGCTCCCTCAAATCCACCAATTACTAGCTAAATTATATGGTCTGGCTCCTGTGCATCTCCATTCGAGGGACAAGTGGGGTTGGGGGAAGACCAGAGCTTACTCAACACGACTGGGCTTTGCAGCTCTACAAGAACAACAACATCAAATCCACACTACAAATATTTGGCAGCATGTTTGGGACCCATTTGGACTCCCAAAAATCAACTTCTTCTACTGGATTATCATGCACAAAAGGACCCTCACTAGAGATAAATTAGTGAAAAGAGGAATCACTGATCCCCATAGATGCCCTCTTTGTTACAAGGCTTAGGAAACAATCAAACACATGTTCATAGAATACCCATTTTCTCAAGAAGTCTGGTTGCAAGTAAATGATGGGGCTCAACACCCAAATCCTTGAGCAGACATTAGTTGTTAGTCTCTTCGTAACATGGAAAGAACACTATCCTCACACTTTGAAAAGAAAATCAACATGGACTAAAATCTGGAATGCAATCCCAAAATATATCTGTTGGGGAATCTGGTTGGCAACGAATGTAGCCTCTTCAACAACAAACTTCAATCCACCAACTCAGTGACTGCCAAGGCCAAAGCTCTGCTGTTGGAAAATTTTGAAAATAGACCTCATACGCCTGAAAATCCCCTACTCCCTGAAGAGCTCAGCTGGCTAGGTGAATCCCTCAGATGAGCCAGCATAAAAAAGAATACCTCCCTACCTAGCCACAATCCAGAGTGGCGGCTTCGGATCTCCGAGGTGGACTTTAAAAAGTGGTGGAAAAATCAGGGCAAAGTCACGATATTCTTCTATGGAGCCTCCAAAGGAAGCCCGAGGATATCAAGGGCAGGAGGAACAATTTACTCCACATATGGGCACAAAAAGAACAGCTTCAATTGGGGCCTAGGACAGAGCACTAACAACCAAGCCGAGATTCTCAAACTTCTCAAAGCATGTCAACTGACTCAGAGGAACAAAGGGGAAAACCTTCAAATCTTCGAGGACTCTGAAATCCTGATTAAAATCCTTAACATAGGTGAGCAACTCAATAGCTCTACTCTAAACAAGACCCTTGAAAGAATAAGAAAGATGACTCAAATTTCACTTCCTACTCATTCTACCATGTCCTGCGAACTCTGAACAAGGAAGCTGCTATAATTACTAACAAAGGATGTCTTCTAGCTCAAGGCATGCTAGCAAAGAATGATGAAGAAGCTGAAAGGAACCCAGTTCCTTAACAAAAAAGGAGAGTTGAACAAGGACAGGTTAGAGAAGGTAGTGGGCCTGAATCCCTATGCATAAGTCTTGTCCCCATGAAATTTCAAATCTTAGAGATCATAGCATCCACCAAATCCACAATTGAATGTAGAAGTAATATGCAAAACCAAGGCTCTGGCACAGGATGACAACCACTGATGAGAAAGAGTGGGAAAGTGGCATGATGGTTTAACATCGCGCGGAGTCAATAGGTAAATGGTTTATCACATGGGCCATCAGTGGTGTGGTGTTTTAACCGGGCACTGAATTGAATTCAAAATGGAGGACAGTTTTATATGATGCAGGGAGTGGTAAGTGGTTTTTATTGCACCTCTTATGGTTCCTAGGTAGTATTTCTCAAATGGGCGCGATGTACCTGAGGGATTGACGTGTGGCAAGACAAAACCACCCATCTTGCGCGCTTCCAAGGTGTTAAGGGTTGGACAGCGAGGGACGTGATGAGCGTTGGATCTGGGCAGGGGAAGATCTTACAATTATTGCGTGATGAATAAGGTGGAGTGCTAATGATGCGGTGAGTGGTAAGCGGTTTTTATCACACCGCTTCTGGCTGTTGGGCAGTATTTCCCAAACGGATGCAATGTACCCAAGGGACTGACACATGGCAAGACAAAACTGCCCATATTGCGCGCTCCTAAGTTGTTAAGGGTCAGACAGCAAGGGATGCGAAAAGCGTTGGATATGGGCGGGGGGAAGATATGACCATTATCGTGCGATGAATATGGAGGGGTGTTAACCTTGACATGGGGTCAGGTATAGAAGAGTAGTTTGATATAAAGGAGGTGGGGTCAGGACATGTATTAATATAGTTTAATATATGCGGGTTTGTATTAAATGGGTTTAGGATTAATATATATGCAGGAATTATTTTAAGACAGGCAAGCTTCAAATCATCAAAGAAAAGCGGAAATGTAAGGCAGGATATTCAGAAACCAAGAGCAAAGCAAGGAACACTCAGCCAATCCAAAAGAATCAAAAGCAACAGTTAATCTCTGATACAAAAGCCAGAATATGAGGATACTAAAAAGCCAGAAATCTCTCAACTGACTGTAATAGAGGTTGTTTGTCCATGCCTAACCTCTTCTTATAAATAAAACTAAACCATTTCTATTAAAAAAAAAGCATAGGTAGGAGTAGGAAATTGAGGCATGATACCAAACCCATAAATAATGTTCTATTAGATTGAAGGAAGGTGTGGTCATATTGACTCAAATATTTACATCAAGCATGAGAGTTTAATTGCGTTTCGTTGAATTTAGTGACTTTCATTATCTTTTATTAAACAAAATATCTCTACAAATGTTTTTGTTTTGTATGTGTATTTCAATGTTCATGTCCAATTATGCATATATCATTTATTCCATGGATTTTATGTACTTACCTTACTGGTGTATCACCTTAATAGATCTACATATCACATGGCTTCCAAGGGAGAGAAATCACATAATCATGCTAGATTTGGGGAAAATGTTGAAGAACATTATAAAATAAAAAGTAGGGATTAAACAATGGTGAAAGTAGTAGGAATTGATAAAGGTCAAAAATCCCCTAGTGAATTGTAATAATATTGAGAAATATGTATTAATTTTATAAGGGGTTACATTTATAATTCTAATCATTACTTACTATAATTTGTTTTAAGTAAAAAAAAAATTGGAGCATTGCTAAAAAACATAACAAAGAGAGAGAACATATATACATGAGAATACCTGTGTTTGCTACAATTGGATCAATTAGGCATTAGATAAACCAATGCTCCCAGTGGTTTTGCGACATGGACTAAAAACCTCTCGTTGATCCTTATGCCTGACAATGTGATGGTTGACTAACACCTTGTTGTAGCGGCTACAACCACCCTCCAAAATTTTTCCTTAGCCTGTTTTGGAGCCTCCCTACCAACCATACACAACACTTTGTCTTGATTTATCAAGTACTCAAGCTTCAATGTTTTCCTTGCACAAAGGCATCCTGTCGATCACAGTCAATCCATTCCCCTCACAGACTTCTTACTCGGACTTGGTCCAGCTGCAGGATGAGCAGCTTCCCCTTGAAAATTGCGCATTCATGGAGGGAAACCAGTATTTCCCTTCAAAAATTACACAATCCTCTCTAACAACCTGCCAGTCTCTAGGATTGCACAATCTTGCCAACCAACCCTCCCAGCAGGATTTGTGCAATTTTTCCCATCAACAGGTTGTTCAGCTTAGGATTTGCACAAATCTGGGCAGTATTCAGCTGCTGGGCCCAAAAATTGCGCAATCCCCTTGGGAAGTCAGCCTAGCTTATAGTCAGGAATGTGCATTTTTCCCAAGCAGTTGAGCACTAACACACATGGACAGTTTGGTTGAACAGTTCCACCTGGAACTGAGGAAGCTTGACTTGCATGCATGCATGACTTGATCTTCCTGGAATAGAAAGAGACAACATGCAAAAGGCATCCCATGATTCAGGGAGCTATTTTTAGCAGCTGGGGGTTACATGAAAAGTTGCTTTAGAAGTTTCCCTCAAAGTATCACCTTTTCCTAGATTTGTAGCATGCGCGTCTTGAGACCAAACTTATTTATTCAACGCATCAGAGCTCATTCATTCACATCGATATTTGAGCTCTTACATCCTACAGCACATCCAAGACTCTTCGATACATCTGGCTCAACAGTTCATGTGTAAGTGGCCTCAACTTGACTTTTTCAGCATTTCTATCACTTTTTGTGTATTCGCTTGTTTGAGTGCATTTTTCTTGATTTATTTGAATGCATGTTGTTGCTTACATATATTATAGCTTGTCCTAGCTCTATTTCAATTTTCATCACATTATGCAATCTGGAGAAGGAAGGCTCACCTTCCTCTCTAGATTTGTGCATTTTGGCCCAACACTGGCCTCCTGGACTGAATTGTGCATTTCTGGAGGTGAGTGGCTACTTGGCCCAAAAATTTGCACAAATCTATCCCTGAGCCAACAGTCTTTCCCAGCTGGAATCACGTATTGCGCAATCCCAACAGCCAACTGCGCAACTGGATTGTGCATTTCACAGTTCCAGCAATCAGTCAATCTCCCATCAACCAGGACTATGCCTTGTGCAGTCTTGGTGGTCAGTCTCCTGACCTCCCAGTCGACATTGTGCAACCTTCATGATCATTTACCCAGGTATGTTGCAAGTCAATTCTCATGTTCATTTTGGTTTTCGACTCATAGATTGCTTGCTATGAGTGTTTCCATGTCTCCAGGTATCACAGGTTTTCATCAGCCTCTCAGTAGTACAGGTACAATGGTTTCCATGAGAGCAGAGACGAAGACATCGTTCAGAGCATGCCTGGGGATACAGTCGATCAAGTGTCCATGAGATTACCTACTCATGAAGACATCAAGTTGTTCATGGACAAGGACATCAAGCAGCAACATCACAAAGAGCAACATCATGAACAACAGCTAAAGGAAGCATATCGAATTCATCGAATGCAATGAACATAGTGAATGCAAGAGGAAGGTTGTTGAAAACATAAAGGCAGAGCAAAGTTGCAATAACAAGCAGATCCACTTATAATGAAACCAACTTTGGAGACTCAGGCTATGAAGTGACAACGCAATAGGAATACCACGCGAAGACAGAAGATGGAACAAAGAAGGAGTTACATGTGTTGAAGTAGCAATTTGGGAAGAACATGAAGTTACACAGACACTCCAATGAGTTGCAACAAGAACAAGAATAGTAGTGGGCGCAACATACACTCGTGGATGAAACTGCGCTAGTACGAGTTAAGGATTTATCCCAGCAACTAACATAGAGAAAACATGGTGACCAATGTTGTTGATCGCATGCCAAGGATCCAACAGCATGCATGTCGTTGAGCGCACGCATGCAATCCAACCCATTCAACACACTCACGAAGGCAAAGAAAAGAAGTAAGTCCACCAGAACACACTTGAAGATCAGCATGGACACTAAGAATCAATGTTTTTCTGGTTTAGCCATACCCAAGAAGACCATGCGCATGTTAGCATACGATTTGGATGAAGGGATCGAACCAATGCACCGGTTGCAGCAGAGGCAAGAGTTCGCTTCAGCAAGATGTCACCATGAGGTGCATGCACATCATCGTAGATGACCAAGCTTGGCATCAGATCACCACCTTTGCCATCACAAGCATGTCAAAGAGTTGGTCTCATCACAGTGGACCAAGTGTCAGTGATGTTTAGCAAGGCTTGCTTAAGCCATGTTGTCTCACATGAGTACATGTGCATTGTAATGTTGAGTCACGTCAAGTGTAAGTTGAGTGTCAACAATTGGATGTAACAGTCATATAGTAGGTGAAGAGTCATGAAGGTAGTTGAACTGTCACAAAGGGGAATTTCAAGGGTCACCCCACCCTTTGCTATAAATAGACCCTCATAACTCATTAGAGGGGCTTTTGGTCAACCAAGCGTCTACTAAGACTATCTTGAAGAAGGCTTGGATAGTATTGTAATGTGACTTGGCTTCTCCACTGCACGGAGCTAGTATATTTATTTGGAGGAGCAGGCGGATGTGGTTGTAATGTTCCACTGATGGGGCTAGCAAATTTACATGGTGTATTGTACGATTGTGGCTTACACTTCTTTATATAATAAAAGCTGGCACATTTTCATGCTTATGTTGTTATTGTAGTTGGATTGCTCTGGTTTCCTTAATGATATATGTTGTTTAACTTACGTACTTGTATATGAACTGATTTGTATGCAATTATATGAATCTTGTTGTTAATTTGTTGCATATGTTGTTAATGTTGTCACTGTCTGTGTCGACTGCTCTCCTGGATATTAGACTGACCTTTCTCAGAACCTTGTTATAACAACTATCACACTCATCTCAGACTGATCCGTGAGTGCTTTTTGTGTTATCTTACCTTTTATGTTGTGACTACCGCATCCGTGTCGACTGCTCTGTTGGAATCTATGCATGTCCTTTTTGTTGTGTGTTCCTAGCCGAATTGGGACTGATCCCTTTCAACCTAGAACTCACCTTCACCTTCCTCTCCCTTTGAAATGTTGGAACCTTTGATACTCATTCCTTGACTCATTGCATCAGTCACACCCTTGCTACTGATAGAGTTATCTTACTTGCCTCTGTACGACATCATGGTTAAGGCATTACCTTACAACCCAATGTTGGGACTCCTACACCAAATGGTTTGAGGTATAATTGGGACTTCTTACTGGGGAGATCCCCATGACATGTTGGTGGGTCTCGCACCATCAACATTTCTAGCGCTAGAAGGAGGGCCTAGTGACAAGCAATGTCCTCTCACCCGATTTTTAACCTTTGCATATCTTTCATGGAGTCTTGCATTCTTCTTCCTCCGAGGTGTTTTTCGAATAATGAAGATGTCTCAATCTCAAGGAAGCTTTCCAATATCTTGTCCACTCACACGTATGATGGTGAAGGCAAAGTGGCTTGGCGTAAGCACTTACATAACTTCCTTTCCATGATTTATGAGGAAGATGATTTTACTAACGAACAAGCCAGTCTGCTACTTGCATTCACACTTCGTGAATCCCCATTTTGTTGGGTGCTCAGTCTACTGGCTAACACTGTGCACTCATGTGAGCATTTCTATGGTCTTATTGAAGACACATTCCATCATTTTGATCCAGATCATCTTGACCGGAAACTGTTACAGCAACGGAGGGCTCTGCATGAATCCATTAGTTATTTTTGGCAGCGCTTCTGTGACTTACATTTTAAAGCTCCAAAGAGCCAAATGAAGTTCGCTTATCTCCGCGACTGGTTCGAGTATTGCCTTAAGAAATCTACCCATCCCAAGAGAAAGTTTGATGTCAAGCCTCACTCAACCTTCTTCATTGATGGAATTGCGCAATCCCATGTGGGAGCGGGCACTAGCTCAACGAACTATCCGCCTCCCTCTCATTCAACAGTTCCACCATCGCCCTGTGATGCTTGGGATCATGTTCGCACATCTGTTCACCCTTCACACCCTCCCAACATCACTCCACTCAATTTTCATATAGAGTTGGTTGTGAGTCCTTCAAGTTCCCATATGCATTCCTTTCTTTGACCTCCATCTTCATAATTACGTGTTCCTCTAGATGATGATGTCTTGTGTTCGTCCATTTTGGACCCTTCACTTATTGTGAACGAGCAACAACCCACTAACGGAGTTGGTGTTGCACAACCAACATGCGCTATCATTCATGAAGAGTATGAGTGGGAGCTTGAACATCAACATTTGATGAAGGATGACTCCCTTCTATCTGAGCCCCCTTTGTTCCTTCCTAGCTTCTTTAGTGAACCTCCCATCCATGATTTTGTATGTGTGTCTTCATCTACGGATGCACCCATTGTTGATCACTTGCAGGACTCACCGGATGCTAATCCATCATTCGACAATGGATAGGATAAGTTATTCATTGAATATCCACTTGATCCTTCATTTGTCTTTTCCAGAAACACAAAGGATGAGTTCATTCGCTTTTCATCTACCCCTCTGTTTGATTCATCTGATGATGAGGATGCCAAAGAATTCATTGATTTTTCTGATCGTGGTGGTCATGATTCATTTTCTTCCATTTTTTATCATGATCATGAATCTATCGCTATTGATCTTTAGAAGCCACTGATTTATGATGATCTACCCCATGATGAAGTTGAGACACCAAAGAATTTTGAGGCACTTCAACCTGAGCTAATGGTTATGTCAGGCCCTCGCTCTCTTGGGGTTAGTTTCGCTTCTGATCATGAAACTATTCAATCACCCAAGGCTCCTCATCACTTGTCTGTATGCATTGAATATCCACCTCACACATGAATCACACTTCCTCCACTCGAACTGCATGATCCCATTGCTCATGCATTGGAGGAGTCTTACATTGCCAACACTCGTTCATGAAACAAGTTATCTTTGTTTCTTTCGTTTTTTTGCATGTCTCAGTCAAGAGTGTGCTTTTTCTTCAAAGTTGCACGTAGTGTCACAAAACACCATGATAAGTCCACAGACTATCCATCATGCACATGCACTCACTTATGTCCCCTGGGAACTTTGAAACACGAAGTGTGGCTGTCTTCACTGTCATTTCTTTCTTGTATGTTGGTCCACACAACTGGGTTACTCGCAGACCAAGATTTTACCCACATGGGTCTACAAATGCGCTAGTGGCTGCATTGGAAGTATCACTTCAGGCGATCAGGCCCATGCACCATTAGTGTAGGAGTAGGAGTAGTATTTTCTTTCAGTTGTTTGCTTGCATGCTTGTTTACTTTCATGCTTTGTTTGCTTGTTTGTTTGCTTTCTTTGCTCTCCTTTTTTCTTCTGCTTTTTCTTGGCTTTGTTGTTAGTTCGTTTGTTTGTTTCGTTTGTAGGTTCATTCGCATGAAACCATGTGTGACTCATGAAACGAGCTAGGTAAAGTAGAAGAGGGCTTGTACATCTATCACTACTTGGTTATCTGTCACCTTACCTCTATATGATGAACTTGCTACTTTTATTCCATGATACATCGAAGAAAAAGACGTAATGATTCGAAGTGAACCTTGGTGAAAACACAATGCTTGTGTGCTAACTAGTGTCACCTTTCCTAGTCGGTTGTTTTTGGGTTAACCCTTGTCAGCTCAGTCAAGTAGAGTAAGGTGAGGGGAAAAACCTTAACAGGCACGTCAAAGATATAATAAACTATTTCTCTGTTGTAACAACCTCCTTTTCTCTCAATAAGTCGGGATCCCTCTTTCACTTCTGAAATGAATAAGTGCCATGCACAGTGAAAATGAAAATGAAAAAATGAAAAGTCAAAAAGTTCAAAATGAAAAATGAATAAGGCGAAAGAAGAGAAAGGATGCGTAGGGAGGTGATGCAAGTAACTCTACCGGGGTATTGACTAGGTTCACTGGCAGTAGAGCCATGCTTGTGTTCCTATGTGACTCCACCGGGGTACTGTCTAGGCTTGCTAGCAGTGGAGCAACACCAAAAATGAAACTAATACTGGAAACTATACTTCTTGTGCACCTATATACCCCTCAACCCCAATTGAAACATCTGTGTTTCCTTGGCTTGGAATTTTTTTCAATCGACCAAGGGCGTGACAGACGCTACATATTACAATCAAGCTAGTGTGAAACCAAGATGAGCTAAGAACTGAACAATACTTCTAGAGGTGTTAAACTTGCTTTTCATGCACAAGGTCTATGCAGAGAGCTGGAGTTCTACCAGTGTGTCACTAAGTGTCATAGCAACTACAACCACCCTCCAAAATTTTTCCTTAGCCTATTTTGGAGCCTCCCTACCAACCTTACAGAACACTTTGTCTTGCTTCATCAAGTACTCAAGCTTCAGTGTCTTCCTTGTACAAAGGCAGCCTGCCGATCACAGTCGATCCATTCCCCTCATAGGCTGCTTACTCGAACTTTGTCCAGCTACAGGCTAAGCAGCTTCCCCTTGAAAATTGCACATTCCTAGAGGGAAACCATCATTTCCCTCCAATAACTATGCAAACCTCTCTGATAGCCTGCTGGTCTCCAGGATTGCGCAATCCTGCCAGCCAACCCTCCCAGCAGGATTTGCGCAATGTTTCATATGAACAGGCTGTTCAGCCCAAGATTTGTGCAAATATGGGCAACAGTTAGCTACTAGGCCCAGAAATTGCACAATCCCCTTGGGCAGTCAGCCCAACTTACAATCAGGAATGCACATTTTTCCCAAGAAGTTGAGCACTGGCATGCATGGACAGTCCGGTTGACTAGTTCCACCTAGAACCGAGGAAACTTAACTTGCATGCATGCATGACTTGATCTTCTCGGAATAGCAAGAGACAACATGCAAAAGGCATCGCATGATTTAGGGAGTTATTTTTAGCAGTTGAGGGTTACATGCAAAGTTGTTTTAGAAGTTTACCTCCAAGTGTCGTTTTTTCCTAGATTTGTGGCATGCGTGTCTTGAGACCAAACTTATTTATTCGACACATCAGAGCTCATTCATTCACATTGATCTTGGAGCTCTGACATCCCACAACACATCCATGACTCTTTGACACATCCGACTTAGTTATTCACAAGTAAGTGGCCTCAATTTGTCTTTTTCAACATTTCTATCGCCTTTTGTTTATTCGCTTGTTTGAGTGTTTTTTGCTTGATTTATTTGAATGCTTGCTGTCGTTTACATATATTCTAGCTTGTCCTAGCTTTGTTTCAATTTCCGTCGCTATCTCGCTGCTGTCGCATGCATGAAATTGTTTTGCACGGATGTTCACCCAACCAGCGAATGGCCTCACCCACATGCATGTTGATCTGTTTTCTCAATCTTCCATTCATGTTTTGCATGCACTGTTTATCACTTCTGCTATCACTTAGCATCGCCATGAATTTCATCGACTTACTTGCTTTCAGTTTCCCATCGGCGAATCGAGCCAACCTTGGCCTGGTCTCTACCTTCACCAAGGCTGCATTGCGCAATCTGGAGAACGAAGGCTCACCTTCCTCTCTAGATTTGTGAATTCTAGCCCAGCATTGGCCTCCTGGACTAAATTGTGCATTTCTGGAGGTCAGTGGCTACTTGGCCCAAAATTTTGCGGAAATTTGTCCTTAAGCCGGTAGTCTTTCCCAGCTGGAATCGCGCATTGAAAAATCCTAACAGCCAACTGCCCAACTGGATTGCACATTTCAAATTTCCAATAGTCAGTCAGTCTCTCAGCAATCTAGACTGTGCCTTGTATAGTCTTGGCAATCGATCTCCCGACCTCTCGAACGAAATTGCACAATATTCATGATCATTTACCCAGGTGTGTTGCAAGTCATTTCTCATGTTCATTTTGGTTTTTGACTGACAGATTGCTTACTATGAGTGTTGCCATGTCTCCATGTATCACATGTGTTCATCTACCTCTCAGCAGTACATGTACAATGGTTTCCAAGAGAACGGAGATGAAGACACCATTCAAAGAACGCTTAGGGATGTAGTCGATCAAGTTCCCATGGGCTTACCTACTCATGAAGACATCAAGTTGTTCATGGACAAGGACATCAAGCAACAACATCACAGCGAGCAACATCATGAACAAGAGCTGAAGGCAACATACTAAATGCAGCGAACGAAGTGAATGCAACGAACATAGCGAATGCAGTGAACGCAACGAATGCAAGAGGAAGGTTGTTGACAACATAGAGGTGGAGAAAAGTTACAAGATCAAGCAGATCCATTGATAATGAAAGCAACTTTGGAGACTCAAGCTATGAAGTGACGACACGACAAGAAGATCGCGTGAAGGTAGAAGATGGAACAAAGAAGGAGTTTCATGTGTTGAAGCAGCAGCTCAGGAAGAACATGAAGCTATGAAAATAGTCCAATGAGTTGCAGTAGGAACAGGAACAACAGTGGGTGCAACATGCACTCGCGGATGAAATTGAACCAGTACGAGTTAAGGATCTATCCCAACAGCTGACACAGAGCAAACATGGTCAGAAATGTTGTTCATCGCATGTCGAGGATCCAATAGCATGCATGTTGTTGAGCGCATGCATGAAATCCAAGCCATTCAACACATTCACCAACGCAAAGACATGAAGAAAGTCCAACTGGGGTTGAACATGTACTTCGGAAAGTTTATGTGCATGACCACCAGCACACACTTGAAGATCAACACAGACACTATGCATCAATGTGTTTTCGGTTCGACCATACCCAAGAATACCATGCGCATGTTAGCAGACAAGTTGGCTCAAGGGGCCGAACCAATGCATCGGTTGTAACAGAGGCAATAGTTTGCTTCAGTAAGATGTCACCATGAGGTGCATGCACATCATCACAGATGACCAAGCTTGGCATCATCTCATCACCTTCACCATCACAAGCATGTCAAAGAGTTGGTCTCATCACAGTGGACCAAGTGTCAATGATGTTTAGCAAGGCTTGCTCAAGCCATGTTGTCTCACATGAGTACATGTGCATTGTAATGTTGAGTCATGTCAAGTGTAAGTCGAGTGTCAACAGTTGGATGTAACAATCATAGAGTAGGTGAAGATTCATGAGGGTAGTTGAATTGTCACAAAGGGGAATGTCAAGGGTCACCCCACCCTTTGCTATAAATAGTCCCTCATAACTCGTTATAGGGGCTTTTGGTCAGCCAAGCTTCTACTAAGACTATCTTGAAGAAGGCTTGGACAGTATTGTAATGTGCCTTGGCTTCTCCACTACACAGACTAGTATATCTCTTTGGAGGAGCAAGCGGATGTGGCTGTAACATTCCACTGATGGGGCAGGTTTACATGGTGTATTGTATGATTGTGACTTACACTTCTTTATATAATAAAATCCAGCACATTTTCATGCATATGTAGTTATTGTAGTTGGACTGCTCTGGTTGCCTTAATGATATATGTTGTTTGACTTATGTACTTGTATATGAACTGATTTGTATGCAATTATATGAATCTTGTTGTTAATGTGTTGCATATGTTGTTAATTATGTCACCATCCGTGTTGACTGCTCTTTCGGACATCAGATAGACCTTTCTTTGAACCTTGTTATATCAACCATCACACTCGTCTCAAACTGATTTGTGAGTGTTGTTCATGTTATCTTACCTTGTATGTTGTGATTTCCGCATCCGTGTCGACTACTCTTCCGGAAGTTGTGCATGTCCTTTGTGGTGTGTGTTCCTAGCCGAGTTGGGATTGATCCCTTTCAACGTGGAACTCACCTTCACCTTCCTCTCCTTTTGAAGTGTTGGAACCTCTCATACTCATTCCTTGAATCATTACATTTGTCACACCCTTGCTACTGACAGAGTTATCTTACTGGGCTCTGTGCGACACCGTGGTCAAGGCATTACCTTATGACCCGCAGCTGGGACTCCTACACCAAACAGTCTGAGGTCTAATTGGGACTTCTTAACGGGGAGATCCCCTTGACATGTCGATGGTTCCAGGACAGTGAACACACCTGTGGGCTTTAGTTTAATAGTAATCGTGGTTCCGAACAAGAGGTATCAAAGTATAGGTCACAATTTTGATACACACCCTGCTCGTGCTAGGTGGAGATTATTGGACATTAGATAAACCAATGCTCTCGTTGTGTTTCACAACATGGCATAACTACCTCTTTTGGATCCTTATCTCTGATGATGTGATTATTGACTAACACTTGTGGGTTTTGGTCTAACAAAAATTGTGATTCCCAATAGGATCAAGTTCCAAGCCAAGTCTCAAATGTAGTTACTTTGAGCATGTTAGCAATGGTATGAATTATCCCACATCTTTTTTACTGAATTTTAAATTGTAACTGAATCCAATATAATACATTTTTCATGTTGCTTATTGTATGAATTTTAAATTAAGGATTAAGGACAAGATGAAAAGATGATGATGAATAAAGACAAAGATTTATCTTGGTAGAAGATAGAGAAGAGGGTATTTTAGTGGGACCGTATATAAGTTGAAGGACAATTTTAATGTTGACATGAAGGAGTGGTCAAAAGAATACTATAAACATTGAGATAAAAAAATAATGGTAATAAGAAAAGAGTATTACAACATCTACATCAAAAGATACCAAATGTACTATTTATTGATAAATGTACTCCTCAAGGATTATCTAAGATTGTCAGGATCATAAGACACCACATCAAGTGATATATGTTCAGATTAGATTTGTTTTTGTCACTCATGTTTCTATTCCTTTACCTTTTAGATTTTTGTTATGAATTGTGATTAAATTTTATAGTTGACTTCATTTTTCATAATTTTGATAAAATTTAGCGACTACATCAATAAACTCTTCAAGGATTACATGAAAGAACAAAACAAAACAAACAAACAAACAAACCATTTAATGTTGTTAAAACTACTTTTAGAAACATTCTTCGAGACCTGGAAGGTTGTCAATGAGAAGGAGGCATGAGAAGTGGACCCTCAAACACCATAACAAAAGGCCACAAAGGCAATGACTAATACTTGTAGTTACTGATTTTGATATGTTTGCAATTATTTATTTTGATATGTTTATAGTTATAGACGTTGATATGTTTTCAGTTATTTATTTTGATAGGCTTTTTAACATGTTATATTTCTTTCAAGTAATCTTTTAATACCATTGAATCGCATTGATGATGAAGAGAGTGATCGGGAGGAATCAAAGATCTTTTATGTTTTAACATTCTTTTATTTTTATTGAATCCATGTCTTTATTACGTTTTTAAGAAGTTAGAACAATGAGGGTTCAAAAGATGAGGAGGGAATTAGTAATGATTCATTCACTTTTTATATCAAATCCATTTCATTTTCATATATATGTACTTAATTTTTTATGGAATGTTGTATAGAAGCTTAACATTTCCCTAAGGTCATAGTGTACCACTTCTTTAGATACGTAAAAGACTATATGATTATTTTTACAATTAAACTAAAATTTCTCATGTGTGTGCGCGCATGTGTGTGTCATCAATATTTAAATATTATAAAAATAACAATAAAAAAATAAATTAATTAATACATGATTAAAATTATATTAATAGTCAATAAATAATAAAACTTAAATTAAGAAAAATAATTAATACTAATGATTAGAAAAATAAGCAAATGATTGATAATAGTCATGTTGTAACTTTGATGCCAGCATGATATAACTTTGATGCAATTTGGATCAATATAACATAACTTTGATGCAACACAACACAAATTTTGACACTAATGTAGATTTACTATGATGCAATGTGGATGTAATACAATGCAAATATCACCCACAAGATGCAAAAGTTTCTAATTTTGTCACAAATACAAGACGCACGTAGACAATAATGATTCAACATCAATGCTACATTGAACGCAAACAACATGTGATCAATTCAAAGGCTATACATAGGAGATGCCAAACATGTTTTTTTTTTGCATATATAATACACTAATAATGTCATGTTTGGTTCAATGCGCACATTCCCTCACGTTGACAACGCTAGCAATGATGCATGTAAACAAAATGACATTGGAAACATTTTTCTTAACACAAATGTGAAGTAAAACATGATGCCCCCAATTGCGTTGCATTTAACGTCATCCAAAATTAAACTTGTTTTTCAAAATGATTAAACAATGATGTTGAAGACAACATTAGAGCAATGTATTGTAGTAGTGCCAGCTTCTCTCATGGAAGGTGTTATATACCAGAGCTATTAATCACTAATTAAGTCTCTCTATTGGTCACCAAATATAGCCCTTCTTCTCAGTGAGATTTAGCTCAATTCAAGTCCAAGGATATACCAAATAGTGATGTTGAAGATGATGTCAAAGTAATGTATTATAGTAGTGCTAGTTAAGTATTTCACGGAAGGCGTTGTATGTAGAGCATTATTTATTGTTAGTTAAGTCTCTTTATTGGTCACCAAAGCTAGCCCTTCTAGTTAATAAACTCTAGCATAATTCAAGTCCAAAGATACATTACACAATGATGTTGAAGACAACACTAGAGCAATGTATCATATTAGTGCTAGTTAAGTATCTCATGAAAGATGTATATAGAACATTATTTATCGCTACTTATATTTCTTTGTTGATCACCAGATATAACCCTTCTTATCAATAAACTTTAGTGCAATTCAAGTCCAAACCATCACAAGAAAGCAGCGACAAAAACTTTGATTGCACTACCTTAGTAATTTCATGATAACCTCCTATATAAAAAAATAAACCTACATTCCTCATTCCCCATTTTAAGTTGACATCTATATTTCCCTAAAATATACTAATTATAACAATTTTTCATTTTCATCATAAATCCATCTTAATCTTATTTTTTAAATACTAAAAAATTTATTTTCTTTTTAACCTTTCTCAATTCCCTATAGATTCACAACTTCGGTACATTACCATCCATTGCCCTATCCCCACATATTATCATTTGTCTGGTTATTCTCCTGTTACACTATCTTTATCAATCACCAAATATAGTTTAGCATCCCTATCCCCGAATGTTATTATTATGATTTGTCTTGTTTTTCTCCTATTACTGGGTCTTTATCAATCACCAAATACAGTTAGTCTCACCAATGAAAGCTCCACGACTACACATCTCATCTTAATGGTTTGGTAATAACCTCTTGCATCAATCACAACTTCTCATTCCTTGTGGTCAATGAGTGTACACATCACGTTATCTTCAATGTGTGAACCCACCTCATTCCTCGTTCAAGCTCTTCCCACCTCAAACCACAAATTACCATATAACGTATCACTCCTTGGGCCCAACTCTTGGGCCCCGAGTTGGTAGAACAAATTCCCTCTCACTCCTTGGGCCCCGAGTTGTTGGAATTGTCCTCCAAACAAAACGGTAAGTTACTTTTTTATTATCAATACTTTGTTTCAATTATGTCAGAAGTTAAGCTTTGGGTTCTTCAGTTACAAGGAAAAGGAAACTATTCAAGACCCAATGTCCTTGAAATCAGAACCATAGTCTCGATAAAATTCATGATCTTAATGTCCTTTATAAAATATAAAAATAATTTAATATTGATTTTAATAAGATTGTCTTATTGGGAATTGAAAATATGGTAAATTATGTTTTATTATATTATTTTAATTTATTAATAATTATTATTTTATAAAAAAAATTAATTATTAATATTTATATTTAATCCCAAATTATTAATGAGTAGAGTTACAATCACTTAAACCACTTTCTTATGCATTCTAAGTTTTATCAAACTATGAGCAATGAGATTTTAATGGGACTAAACGTGGATGGAACGAGATTGTAAAGAGAAGTAAGAACTCCTCCACAATAACTATAACTTAAAGTGTGAGCAATGAGATTTTAATGCGACTAAACGTGGGATGGAGAACTCTTCTACAATAACTATTAACATTATAATTTCTTCTAAATTTAGAAATGTAATTTTTGAGTTAGTGACCATGCCAAGTATCTTAAGATGATGGTGTACATGCAGTGAATTATTTAATGATAATTTGATGTGGAGTTGGGAATTGTTAGTTTTGAGGATGTTTTTTTAATGGAATGGGGCGTTTGTAAATGTTGACTTGTTTAGATCTCTTTTCTGTGCAAGTTAGTAGATGAAATAATAGAGGAAAAGGGTTGTCAAGTTATTAGATGAAAGAGTAGAGGAAAAGGGGTTGTCATACACTCTAGGCTACTAATTTTGCTTCAAAGTACCTTATTTTTATTTTATCTATATTTACTTTGGATGTTGTGGAGTGGTAGATTGTCCTCATATGTTCTCTAGTATCGATTTTGGGGTCAGTCTTGAATGTTGGTTCAGGGAATCTTCCCCATCCACTTGGTTCCCCTTCCCTTGCTCGTTATCTCTTCAATATGTGGTGTTGTTTCCTCTATATTTTGGTTTTATCGACAAGAAGGATGGTTTGAAGCTCTAGAAGGAATTTAGGGGCTCACAAAGTGAAGGCCAAGGTGACCATTGTGACAAGCCTCAACATTTTGAAATCTTGTTCACTCCTCCAAATCAATGAGAGATGCATGGGAAACTAAGAAACAATTTAAAGATAAATGTTACGTTGTGGCTAAGCAAGAAGTAGAAGAGTTGGAGAAAGTTTCTTGTGCTAGAAGATATATCCTCTCTAAGGTTCAAATTTTAAATCAATTTGAGGGGTGGGTGAAATACTAGTTTTATTCCAACACTTGAAAGAAAAATTATTCAAGATGGCAAAGACTGATTAGACTACCAAAACACGAATTGCTCAAGCTCTAAAAAAATGAAGAATAACAAAACATCCTTTACACAATGAAAATTTTTGACGGAAAATTTGAGGCTATGTGAAAATTGGTGTTTGGGATTGGGATTTTAGTTTCATAGATTGTTGAGGAAGTAGATAATTGAAAGAAAATAGAGGGTTCTTGAGCTTCTCAGGGGACTCAAGTTCTCAAGCCTCTAGGGGGGTCGTGAGCTAACCCTATAGTTTTAGACGAATACCTACAGCCATCGAGGACTTCACAAGAAAAAAACAAGGAGCCCAATATGTTTGTCAAAGTCTTTGTGGAGGATAATGCTCAAACTCCAGCTACTTGATATCTAATTTTATTGTTTTTTAAGATTCCTAAATAGCATGACCAATAAATTTAGGCAACTATTTCTAGTTATGAAATTGTTTAGTAACTCAGTTTATAGAGGTTTTTTTTATCAATGTTTTGAACAAGCTTGATGTTTTTTAACTAGTTGAGACTATGGTTTCCTTTAGGGAAATGGCTTAGAAATAGGGTAAAAAATAGGAGTACTTATGTCATCGGCTCATAAATAAGCTCCTCTTAATGGTTGAACAAATGGTTCTTCCTCTCTTTGCTTGCTGAATGTGGTTGAACGAACGGGTCATGATAGATTGTTTCTCTCCTGTGCAACCCACTCATCTTCATGTAATACAAGTAAGCATCTAAAGGTAATGGCAAGAATGTTTTTCGAAGTGCTAAAGCCAAGCCCTCCCTTTGCTGCTTCCAAGGCTGATATGGAAGCCTTTTCCATAAAAAGCCTTGGAATGTTACAAAACATGGTATATTATGGTGTAGGAGGTCCTCAAGGGAAGCATGGTCAGGGACCATGGATACCCCTGGATACAAATGAGAGACAAAAAGTTTTGACTAGGTCAAATCTTTTTATATCTAGTGTAAAAATGTAATGATGTTTTTAAAATAAAATTATTATTATTATTATTATTTACTTTTTAAAATTAATATTAATAATTACTAGTATAGTTTTTGTTATAATTTATTTACATCAAATTTCATTTATCAAAATTCTATAAATAAATCCCACGAGGCATAGACTAGACGTTGATGGGGTGTACTATAAGGCATTCCTTGACATGAAGTTTATTGGTTTGATACTTTGTGGGAAAAAAATATTGTTGTGTTAAGGGTTGGTGTGACCCAAGCCGAGTGCAATCCCCGAGTGATTTTGATGGCTTAAAAATTCCTAAATCTGGGGTTTCTCAAGCCAAAATTTAAACATGTAGTCATCTCAAGACTCACACCACCAAACAAACAAACAAAATCAATATAATTAAAAAATTAACAATATCATTTATACAGATTATTTATAATAAATAATGTTGATTTACTAATTTGAATAGCTAAACATTCCATATGAAAAGTAAAAAAATCTTAAAGTTAATTATCTCTATAATATTTTTTATATTTATAAGTTTGTACCAAAATTTACAAAGTTTATTCCTTAAATAAATAAAAAACATCAGAAAAGTTCTAATAATAGAATGATTATTTGTTTTTTAATAATATACTTAAAGTATACTCAATTTAAATGGAAGATTGAGCAAATTCAAAAATTATCATATAATTTACCCTTTAAAACTAAAAACAATAATTTAATCCATTTTAAAATTAAAAATAATTATATTATCTTATTTTTCACTTGAGATATGAACTTTCATTTATTAAGAATAAGCATGTAATTAAATATCTAAATTACAAGTTCAAGATAATTAACATGAATAATAGAAAGTTTCATGCCATTGTTTCAAGTTTTGATAAAAATCACTTGAAATAGCATGAAGGTCAAAAATCCCCTAATGAGTTGTAATCACATACTTTATGGTTGTTATAATATTGAGAAATATGTATTTATTTTATAGAGGGTTGTATTTATAATTTCAATCATTCTTACTATAATTTGTTTTATAATAAAAAATGGAGCATGGTTAAAAAGTATAACAAAGAGAGAGACTATACATAGATGAGAATATTTGTATTTGTTACTATTGGATGAAGTTCTATGTCAAGCCTCAATTGAGGTCACTTTGAGAATGTTAGCCATGGCCTAACTTATTCCACATTTTTTTATATTTAAATTTAGAGTCTAATTGAATCAATACGATACATTTTTCATGTTATTTATTGTCTTTTAAATTAATGGTTGAGCACAAGATGTAAAAATAATGATGAAAAGAGATGAAGATTTATCTTGGTAGAAGATAGAGAATACACTATTTTTAGTAAGACGATATAATGGAAAAGGAAAGGTAGGTTTTAAAATTTGGAATGATGAATAAAGATGAAGATTTATCTGGGTAGAAAATAGAGAATAGATTTTTTAGTAAGACGATATAATGGAAAAGGAAAGGTAGATTTTAAAATTTGGAATTGGCAAAGAAAATTTTAATGTTGACATGAAGGAGTGGTCAAAAGAATACCACAAAATTTGGTCAAAAGAATACCACAAATTTTGAGATAAAACAAATAATGTTAATAAGAAAAGAGTATTGTGACATCTACATCAAAAGTTCTCACATGATAAATTTACTCCTCATGGATTATATTATTAATTGTCAAGAGTTCGAGGCATCACATCAAGTGATACATGTTCAAATTAGTTTTATTTTTTCATCACTAATGTTTCTATTCCTTTACATTTTAGATTTTTGTTATGTATTCTCATTGAATTTTAAGTTGGTGGAAAAAGAAAGGTTTTAAAACTTGGAATTGACATAATTTTTCATGATGAAAATTTTAATGTTGACATTAAGTAGTGGTCAAAAGAATACCACAAACATCAAGATAAAACAAACAATATTAATAATAAAAGAGTATTACAACATCTACATCAAAAGTTACCAAATGTACTTATCGATTATTTGGGATTGTTAGGAGGCCAAGATACCACATCAAGTAATATATGTTGAAATTAATTTTATTTTTTTCCCTCGTGTTTCTATTCTCTTAGTAGATTTTTGTTATGTATTGTTATTGAATTTTATAGTTGACTTTATTTTTCATGATTTTAAAAAAAGGTGGCAAGTACATCAGTAAACTCTTCAAAGATGGCGTGAAAGAATAAAACAAAACAAACAAACCATTTAATATTGTTAAAACTAACATTCTTTGGGGTTGAATAACAACTAAGAGGATTGTCAACAAGGAGGCATGAGAAGTGAACCCTCACACACCATAACAAAAGAGCACTAAGGAAATGAATAATACTTGTAGTTAATGATTTTTATATGTTTGTAATTATTTATTTTGATATGTTTATAGTTATTGATTTTGATGTGTTTATAGTTATTTATTTTGGTGTGGTTTTTAACCTGTTATATTTATTTGACCTAATATTTTAATATCATTGAATCAAATTGACAATGATGAGAGTGATTTGGAGGAATCATAAACATATTATTTGTTAGAAAAATTGTGTTTTTATTGAATCCATGTTTTTATCATATTTTCACAAAGTTATAATAATAAGGTTCAAAAGATGAGAAGGGAATTCACAACAATTCAATCACTTTTTATATCAAATACATCTCATTTTCATATATATGTACAAAAATTTTCATGGAATGTTGTATACAAGCTTAACATTTCCCTAGGGTTATAGTGTACTACTTTTTTTAGTTACAAAAAAGATTATATGATTATTTTACAATCTAATTAAAATTTCATCATTATATTTATATATACATGTCTATGGTGTGAAATTTATTGAATGCTGAAATTTCATAATTACATTTAAATGTGGGGTTTTTCTTTTCATTATCAATATGAGGTAAAATATACACATCAATATTCAAATATTATAGAAATAACAATGAAAAAGAAAACCTCTAGGATCTAGTGCTAGACCCCCAGCTCCCATCTCATCTTCTAAGTCGGAATGATTTTCTTGCCTGTCATCTATTTAGTTTCCTATTATATGGTTTGGAAGATCTAATAATACGGGCTTTTGTAATCACTTTTGTAATCCATATATAGTTGTATGGCCTAGTTTTGGGACCAATATGTTTGTACCAAAGTATTGGTCTTCTGGAACCTTGGTAGCACAAGTGATACACAAAGAAATCCTCTGTTCGGTAGATGTTACAACCATGTATATATATATATATATATATATATATAATATATATATATATATATATATAATTACAAAACTTAAAAAGAAAATAAGTAAATGACTAATAATAATCGAGTTATGATTTTGACAGTAGAATTATGTAACTTTGATGCTAAAATGAGGCATTTTGAATCAATATAAGATGATTTTGAAACAACACAACACAAATTTTGATACTAATGTAACTTTACTATGATGCAAAGTGGATGTAATATAATGCAACCACCTTAGATGCATCTTAACTTCGGATCTACCAAACACCAAGAGGGAACAAATCTCTTTTCACTCAAGAAGAGGCTTGCATATCAAAAGATTATATCCTCTCGATGCTTGGTAGATCCAAAGTTAAGATGGATCTAGACTAGTTTAATTAATTAGTATTATAATTGATTAATTATTAATATTAATATTTTATTTTATTTTATTTATATTTAATTCACCAAGTCAAAAATGTTTGACTGATAATTATAAGTATTGATTTTTATATTTATTATTTTATTTTTAAGTAATTTGACTATAATCAAAATGTTTACAGGGCATTACATGCCCTAACATACAAACCATCTCTATCATACTAGGTTGGAGAGCACCTTTTCGTAAAAAATATCACCAACAAGATGCAAATTTTTATGATTTTGTCACAAATACAAGACCCATCTAGACAATAATGATGCGACATCAATGCAACATGATGCTACTATGAATACAAACAACATGTGATCAACATAAAAGATATACATAGGAGACACTAAACATGACTTTTTTAGCATCTATAATGCACTAATGATGAAATGCATGGTTCAATTAGGCACATTCCCTGCGATGATGGTGATGGAAATGGTGCATATCCAAAAAATGATATTGGGAATATCTGTATTGACACAAATGTGAAATAAAACATGATGCCCCTAACTGCATTCCATTTAACATCATCCAAACTTAAACTTGTTTTTCAAAAAGATTAAGCAATGATGTTGAAGACAACATTAGAGCAATGGATTGTAGTAGTAGCACCAAGGAAAATTTTAAGGATGAAAATATATCTTAAACTTTAGAAACCTTGGCGAATATTACTATTCCCTAATATGCAAGCTATAAAATATTTGGTGTAAAAATGTTCAAATTTCTAATTATTGTATATATAGTCTCTATATAATTTTGGCAATATTTAAGGTAAAATAAATTTATACTATAAAATTTGGGCGAATAATTTTTAATAATGATGAAAATTGGTGATTTTTTTTTTTTTTGAAAAAACATGGAAAATTAGCCCGCCTGCGAATATTAGCCCCTAAAGTTTTCCCATTGAAGTGCCAGTTAATTCTCTTATGAAAGGTTTACACCTGTTAATCACTATTAAATCTATTTAATGGTCAACAAATATAACCCTTCTTATCAATGAGATTTAACTCAATTCAAATCCAAAGATACACTACATAGTGATGTTCAAGATGATGCCAAAGTAATATATTGTAGTAGTGCTAGTTAAGTCTCTCATGGAAGGTGTTGTATGTAGAAAATTATTTATTGTTAGTTAAGTCTCTCTATTAGTCACCAAAGATAACCCTTCTTGTTGATGAGATCTGCCACAATTCAAATCCAAGGATACATTACACAATGATGTTGAAGACAACACTAGAGCAGTGTATCATAGTAGTGTTAGTTAAGTATCTCATGGAAGGTGTCATATATAGAAGGGTATTTATCTCTACTTAAGTCTCTCTATTGATTACCAAATATAGCTTGTCTTATCAGTGAGCTTTAGTGTAACCTATCAGTGAGCTTTAGTGTAATCCAAGTCCTAGGCCATCACAAAAAGGCAACAACAAAATCTTTAAATACACTACATTAATAATTTTATGGTAACCTCCTACATCAAATACAAACACTATCTTCCTCCTTATTTTAAATAGACATTCATATTTCTCTAAAATATACTAATTATAACAATCTTTCATTTCCATCATATATCTATGTTAATCTCAAATTTTTAAATACCAAATTATTCCTTTTTTTAATTACCAAAAACTTACACTTGATTTCATTTTAATCCCTCTCAATTTTCTATAAATCCACAACTTTTATGTATATTCTTTCTTAAAAATAAAAATCAGCATGCTATGAAACATTTAATTCTAATTCGTGGGTACTTACCCTCTCCAAGATGTTATCGTCATTTGTTTTGTTTTTCTCCTATTACACTATCATTATCAATCACCAAATACGGTTATTCTCACCGATGAAAGCTCCACGATTACACATCGCATCTTAATATCAATCCTAACTCCTAACTCCTCATCCCTCGTGGTCGATCAGTGTACACATGTGCAAGGCCGCTGCACACGTTATCTTGAATTTATTATTAATATAATTGATGTGTGAACCCACCTCAACATGATTTATCAAAGCCACAAATTACAAATCTAAAATAAAATTCCCTCTCACTCCTTGGGCCCCAAGTCTTGGGCCATTGATATTCACAACAAACTCCTCCAACCATTAAAATTGTCCTCCAAACAAAAAGCTGAGTTAATCTCTTTATTATCAATACCTTCTTTCAATTATGTAAGAGGTTAAGCTTCATGGTTCTTCACTTACAAGAAAAGGAAACTCTTCAGGACCAAATTTCCTTAAAAACATAACCATAATCTCCATGAAATCCATAATCTCAATGTTATTTATAAAAAATGAGAATAAATTAATATTAATATTAATTTTGAGATGAGATTATGTTTTATTGGAATTGAAAATACGGTAAGATTAATGTTTTCACTCCATATTAATTTATTTTATTAATCATTAATATATTTATTTATAATCTAAAATTATTTATAAAAAGTTATTAATTATTAATATTTGTATTTAGTTGTTCATGGGTGTTAATGAGTGGAGTAACAATTATTCAAACACTTCCATTTTATCATGCACTCAAGTTTCATTAAGGTGTAAGTAAGGAGATTTTAATGTGTCCTAGCGTGGGATGGAGGGAGATTGCAAAGAGGAGTATGAAATCCTCTAAACCAATTATTATGTGATGATAATTTCATGTGGAGGAGTTGGGAATTGTTATTTTTGAAGATATTTTCTAGTGAAATGAGGTGTTTTCGAAACGTTGATTTGTGTAGAGTTTTGTTTACTTTAGCTAACAGAGGAAAGAGTGGAGGAAAACAGGTTGTTTTACGTTTTGATTTTCTCAATGGTTTATTCTTGATTTTCTTCTAGGTAACTAATCTTTCTTTCATATACTAATATTTTGGTTGTTGTGGAGTGTTTCTTAAGTCTAGTGTGAGGGAGGTTATCCTCCTCTATTCTCTAGAATCAATTTTAGAGTCATGATTGGATGGTGGTTAAGGGAGTCTTTCCCATCCATTTGGTTCCCTTTCCCTTGCCCATTCTCCCTTTGGTCTTTGGTGTTGCTTCCTTTATTTTTGGATGGTCCGTCGGCAAGAAGGATGGTTTGAAGCACTAGCAAGGATGGGGGGCTCATAAGGTGAACACCAAGGCAGCTTTTGGACAAGCCTCATCCTTAGGGCATCATGTTCACTCCAAAGATGCAGAGATGCATGGGAAACTAAGAAACAATTTGAAGAAAAACATTAAGTTGTGGCTAAACAAGAAGTAGAAGAGTTGGATAAGGTTATCCGTGCTAAATGATAGGCATTCTATAAGGTTCAACTTCTAGATGAAATTGAGGGGTGGGTGAAAGACCATTTTTATTCTGACACTCGAGAGACCAAACTATTCAAGATACTAGAGATTTATTAGACTATCAAAACACTAATTGCTCAAGATCTAGAAAAAAACGAGATACAGCAAGACATCCTTAACACAGTCAAAATTTTTGAAGGAAAATTTGTCGCTATGTGCAAAGTGGTGTTTGGGATTGGGATTTTGGTTCATATTGTTGCGTATGTGTTATATTCTTTGCATAACTTATATGAACCACAAAAATTAGGGTATCTACCAACCCCTCTACATGGGGTTTGGGGCAGCACCCTGAAGAAAAAAATTAAATTAAATTAAAAATTAAAAAAAAAAATAAAAAATAAAAATAAATAAAAAATAAAATAAATATAAGAAGTAAAATAAAACAAAATAAAATAATATAAAATAAAATAAATAAAATTGCGTGGTTTTTTCATCGGTTTTGGCGATTTTCAACCCACAGTTTTGTTAAACACGGTTTTGTGGTGCATGGTAAGTTTTTCCCATGGTTTTGTAGTTTCAGCTTTGAAACATGGTTGAATTTGTAGTTCATATATGTTTTTGGATATATATTGTATTGTAATATTGTATAGAAAAAAAAAATATAATGAAAAAAATATTGCTAGTTTTCCCGAGTTTGGGTTTCTAGGATAAAATCTCTATGTAAATTTGTGTGCTTTCCATGGTATCTTTTATGTTTTATTAAGAATTTGTTTGCAACAATTAATTGTACAACGTTAAAAATTACAGATATATTTTTGAGGAAGCAGATAATTGAAAGCAGATAGAGGGTTGTTGGAAATACTAAGGTGGAGGGGTGGGGGAAATCCGTTTTTCTTTGAATTGTTATATTACGTTAGTTAAGAGTTTTTTCACAAGATAAAACCAACAAACACAAGAAATAGAACCAGCATATATATATATATATATATATAGTAGATTATATATATATATATATATAATATTATATATCTATATAATATATATATATATTGATAAAGTAGTGAGGACTCCAATCTTACTAGGCTCCAACATTTCCAAACAGACTTGAAAATCAACTTCTGCAAGATGTATCCAAAATAGGTTTCAAATACACTTCAAAAAAGGTCTACAAAGTTTTCTCAAACCTGCTCCAGGAATGCGTCAATTCTGCTACAACGAGACTTCCAAAGGTTGCTCCAACAAAGGCTTCACGTCTACTTCAACAAGGCTTCTAAATTGTACTCCAACAAAAGGTCAATAAGGTTGCTCAAAAGTCTGCTACAACATGTTTTCAAGTGTTGGCCTTCAAATAAGGCTTCAAGTATGCTTCAAACACCTCATGAATTGCCTCAAGAATTGGTTCAAATTCTGCCTCAAAGAATGTTTGAAGAGTTTCTCAAAAAATTCTTCAAAATATTCCATAAAGTTACTTCAAAGTCTGGTTCTAGTCCTTCTTTAAGAGACTTGAAAACAACTCCAAATTTCTAGCCAAAAATTCTCTGTCATAGGGTCGAGTCTAAGAAAGGTTATGTCAAATTGCAAAGGATGAAAATAAGAGGTTGATTCTTGTCCTACCTCAGGACCGAGGTCTGTCCTACCACAGGCCGAATTGTAGAGAGTAGGCAGAATCTATTCCTCTTCCACATGTCAAATTATAGGCAGAGAATAAGTTTACAAATCCAAAATTTTCTCCAAAAAATGCAAAATAATGTGATCCAGCAAGAGATAGCTTTAAAACCTACTCAGAAACCCACCAATAAATGCTTATCTAAAAGCAAAGATAATAACCACAACCAAATTTTCCTTAATTTTCTTCTTGGTTCATGAGATATGAACCTTATCTCTCTACCTCAAATATGATCTTCTTGTCTTGTCTTCCTTGGTCAATTTGAGTGAGCAAATGGAGGAGATATGTTGTTTATTTCTACTAGTCAAATCCATATTGAATTGTCATGTCTATAATAGGGTAGACTTGATCTCAAGGTAGGTTGACTTGAAGAAGGGGGACAAAATTTGATTTCTTCACCTAAAAAAAGCATTTCTTCTCATTGGAGAGGAGTGAGGATGCATGTTATAGCTCATTGGAAATGTCTTCATGTGCTCTTTGAATCTATGGTGTCCTTATCTTCATCAATTCATCCTTTGACATCAATAAAAAATTATTCTTCCAACAATAATACCCCTTTGTTAGTGATGGAAACAATATCCTCATATGTTGCTCCCCCTGTCATCGTGCTACTCCCCTTGTCATGATGTTTCTCCCCCTATCATATTCTCCCCCTTTGACATCAATAGCAAATGGATGCTCTAATGGAATGTAAGAGAGAGGACCCCCATATTTTGACAAATTCATTCAAATGCTTCTCGAGGTGGGGGTTTTGTGAAGATATATGTAATTTGTTCCTCAATGTTGATATATTTCATTTTGATGTTCTACATTGCAATTTGTTCTCGAAGAAAGTGATATTTGATGTAAATATGTTTTGTATTTGAATGCATAACTATATTTTTTGAGAGACTGATGGAATTGGTATTGTCACAATAGGTGGTGATAAGATGATTTGTTTCTATATTGACATCGTTCAAATCTCCCTTTTTCCATAGGACTTGTGTACGACAAGTTGTTCTTGCTATATACTCAGCTTCAGCCGTGGGGAGAGATGTAGATGATTTCTTTTGCTAAGTGAAGAGACAAGGCAATCTTCTAAAAATAATTCATTCCCATTGCTACTCTTTCAATCATCAATGCGTCCTTCCCAATCTACACCAATATATGTTGTCAAGGTATTTTTTGTGCTTTTAGGGTACCATAGTCCAAAATCAAGATTACCTTTCAAGTATCTGAGTATTCCTTTACAGCTAGAATGTGAGATTCCATAGAGGTTGACTAGAATTTTGCCACCATTCCTACTTCCTACATGATATTTGGTCACGAAGTTATAAAAATATAATAGACTTCTAATCATTGATTTGTAAAGAGATGCGTCCACCATAGGAGATTTCTAATTTGTACTTAACTTGCAGCTTGTAATTATAGGTGTGCTCACAATAACACATTCTTCCATCCCAAATCACTTAGGTGTATCCTTGATATATTTTTCTTGTGACATAAACATTCTTGCTTCATTTTGAGTTAATTAAATTTCAAGAAAATAATAAAATTCTCTAATCATCGATATTTCAAATTCTTTTGACATATCTTGGACAAATTTGTGACTCATTTTATCATTGTTGCTCCCAAATATTAGATCATCCACATATACTAGTGTGATTAGTAGATTGTCTTTTCCCATCTTCATGTAAAGTTTGCTTCCTGCAACTCCTTTCTTGAATCCATGTTGTTGAAGATAATGATCAAGTCTAGCATACCAAGCTCTTGTAGCTTGCTTTAATCCATGCAAGGCATTCTTTTTCTTTTTCTAAATAAGTCTAAAATCTATTACTGTAACAAAATGATACAAGGAGGCTCAGGCCTTTGTAGTTCAGAGCCAAGGTTCATGGCATAATGCAGCAAAAACCAAAATTAAGACTGCCCAGAAGTGGGAAACCAGTCCAATCCAAAATAATTTTGCTGCTCACATAGGGGAAACCAGCATATGAACATGGAGCAATATTCTATTGCATTCATCTTCAAGAATAACTGTTTTTCTCAAAAATTCAAAAGTAAACCCATAGACTTGGTTGTCAGGAACCTGAAATCTAAAGACACGTGGTGAGTTAGGTATCATTCAGTGTTGACGGGTGTTCTTCGATAATGAAACAACTGTAGGCGCTGCGGTCGTCCTCGTCGTTCGACAGTGTACCCATGTCATTCTTTACCAAAGGTTCTCGATTTTGCTCTGTTGTATAAGGCTTGCCCTGATCATTATCCCTCTTCTCCATTGCGCAGGTGGGGTGGCCTTCATCGTTGGAAGGCTCCTCTTGGAAGGTGACTGTGATGGTAGCCTTGATGAGTGGTCGATTCAGAGAGTAGTGGTACATGAATTGGGCTAAATGAATGGATTGCTAAGAGTTGGAATGGATATCAGTAATTGGAATGGTGGTTTGCAAAGGCGGGGAGTGGACAATGGGAGTGCGGCCTCTACCACTGGAAGTTTTAGGGTAATTGGCTAAGACGTAATTTGATGAGGGGGATGAGGAGTCCGAGACTGCTGAGGGTGAAGAATGGGCCAGACTGCCATTGCTGCTACCCCTTGTGCTACCATTCTATGGCGCAGTCGTGGCATGATGGCATGGGGGTGAAGAGGCTACCTGTGAGAGGTCAACGCTAAGGAGAGCTCTGAGGGAGAAGGTTCAGAAGGCTCAAAATCAAAATTTAGGTTGCAAATCAATTTCTGAGAGTAATGGTTGCCCTGTCAAAACTCTATGCAGTAGAGAACGTTGCAATGCCTACCCATTGCAATGCATGTACTTGGTTCCATTGCAGCCAGGGGGTACTTACAACTCAGAGGTAGAGGAATAGAAACAAAGGAAGTGGGTTGAATATTACCTGAGGGTTCCATCATGGAGAGCTGAGGTGGGATGGCGTTGGTGAGTTGAATCAAGTGCCGCATTGAATGGCACTTACTGCTACTCTGAGGCTGGTTTACTGCTTTGTGTGTGATCTTACGGGTGGCCATGTGGCTATGCCATTTTCCACCCCATTCCCCCGCCATCATATCAATCCTTATGCACCCGCATTCGGGAATGCAAGGCCTTCTTTAATTTTCATACAAAGTATTTATTTTTAGATGATTCAAACCCCTTTGGTTGTTCCGTGTATACTTCTTCTTTTAGATCTCCATTTAGAAAGGTTGACTTCCATCCATTTGATATACTTTTTAAGCCTTCTAAACAAGAAAATGCAAAAAACATCCTTATAGTCTTTAGTCTGACAATAGGAGCGAAAGTCACTTCAAATTAAATTCCTTCAATTTGAGTGTATCCCTTGCACACCAATCTTGCCTTATTTCTGATGATTTGTACATCTTCCTTCATTTTTTTCTTATACACCCACTTGGCTCCTATGAAATTATTATCCTTCGGATGTGGTACTAGCTCCCATGTTCTATTATTTTCAATTTGGTTCATCTCTTCTTCCATTTACTTTATTTAGTGAAATTCTTTGATTCTATTGTGGATAGCAAGGAAATACCATTCCTTTTTGGTGTGTTTGTCATCTTTCTTCGATTTTGTACTCCTCCATCCACATATCCAATGATTTGGGATTTGTTTGAGATGGTTCCCCCTTTTGATTTTTTGGCTCCTTCTCTTATTTTGCAACGCCTTCCTATGGATATGCAAGGATAGGTTATTCTTCATTGTTTTGAACTACTTCTTTCAGGATGAGCCTCAACTATCTTTACATCAATGCTTTTAATTATCTTCCACAAATGATTGGTGTAGCATTTTTAATCCTTACTTCTTAATCAGTATCCAAGGAAAATATTTTTGTCAACACGTGAATCAAATTTTCCTAGTGAATCATCATTAATATTCATAAAGCATTTGCTTCCAAATATTATGAATTGTTTCACAAAGGTAGGCCTTCCTTTCAATAGTTCATATGTAGTTTTATCACTCTTTACCCAAAGTTGAGCTATGTTCGTGATATAGATTACTGCCCCAACTCCCTCCCTCCAAAAACTTTCTTGTAAACCAGCTCCCAATAACATTGTTCTTGCGGCCTCTTGTACAGATTGTTGGAAACAATGTTAATACTGAGAGGGGGGGTGAATCATTATTAAGGCTAATTTAAACTTTTATGCCAATTTATCTTTACTCATTCAAACTTGGAATCCATTATATGAGAGAAACCATTAAAAAACCATAACATCAGTCATATGTATCAATAAAAGCACACACATCATGAGCAGTACACATATGCCACAAAGGTTTAATGTGGAAACCCTTTAGGGAGAAAAACCACCAAAGCTTGTTTTTGCTATTGATGTAAAAGTAAGAGAAACTACTCTATTATATCAATTCATTTGTGAGCCACCACTCACAAGAAGCACCAACTCCCTTTGATTGTTTGTTAGAACCCACTAGCAGGAAGCATAAACACCCTTCTTTTATAGACACCTGATCAACTTACTAGAAGCAACATGTGAAGCACCAACTTCATGGATTTATTTAAAGGACCAACTTGCAAATCCTTGGATTTATGCAAGAAACAACTTGCAGGAGGCACCAACCCCCAAACACACACTAAAGATGGAAGCATCCACTTATTGTATGCAAGGTCCAGCCCACACTTAATAAGGAAACTTACTGCTCATTGTAATTGGAAACATCTCTACCAATTTTCAGTTATGTTCTCCTTAGCATCCTTTCTTTTACTCATCCCACATAGCACTATGTTATTTTTTCACTCTATAGTAGCCCACTATTCTGCTCAACAACTTCACTCGTCACAACCCTCATAGTACGCTCTCCACACTACAACAACAAACAAGGTTCTTGACTCTCTTCTCTCCCCAACATGTATTCATAAATCGTCCCCTTCTATTCCATAGGCTCTCTTGGCCTCTCACAACAACATAGGCACACTCTCGGCCTCGTATTTGCAACACAGGATCACTTTGCCTCTTCTCAGTAGTTCACACACACCCAGAGTTCTCCACACAACTCACCCTAAAAAATGTTGCATTACCCCACATTTTTCAATGGAAATTTTGGGTTTTGTTTCACTGCTACATAGTTATCTATGTTGTTTATGTAGTCAAACACACTGCCCAAGAGTGTTCTGTTTGAATGGCTCCCGATACTGCTTCAAATTTTGGCAACTTTCCACTGCTACCATATTAAATTCTGAGTATAGGCTCCTTAGCATTTTTTCTACACTCAGCTACTCAACAACTACTTTAGCAGCATAATCAATTCAGAGAATGGGCACCTTTGTGAATCTACATACTGAGAATTAAATCTCAATTAAATTGTGCATGCTAGGAGTTTCTTATACAACCAACATGTTTATCTCTAAGCACGGCTCTCCATTCTTCTTAAGTCCTTCACAAAGATCAACATGTACCTCAACCATGTATTTTTTCTTTATTCTTTTTAAGGCACATAGGAGTCAAGGGATAACCTAAAGCACACTGTCATTGCTTCTACACTTAACCAATTTTCATTTAATTCCTTATAGCATGCAAGAAAGCTCAACCATGGTTGTTTTGGAGTCAACTATTGCTTCTATAAATCATGGTCCTGTCTATCTCTGTCTCTTGCCTATGACAATCATTATTGACTCCATTAAAGCATATGTGCAATCATGGTCCTCATTGCCTTGTGCCTTGTGCCTTAAGGGATTCTTCCTTAAGGGGGAACAGACCTTTGTTGGTTATTCATGTACCTTCTATGGTTATCTGAAATGTTGTCTTGCACTCTTCCTTATAGTTGTCTAGCTTTCTTCTGTCACACTCCTCATTGTTGTTGCTTTTTTCCAACAATTTATTTTCCCTTGTTGTTGTTAGAATATTTAACTACCTTTGTTGGAATATTTAGCTTGAATCTTATTTAAGCCCTAAACTAGCCTTGATGAGAAGGGATCTTTACTTAACAAGCATCTCATGCAAAGAGTTATTGTTGTCCTCAAACTTTTGATATTGAGACAACTCTTCACTTTCCCTTTCAATGTCATGTCTCAATGAGACTGCTTCATTTTGTAGTCTCACACAATGAGCTTCTCTATCATTTCCTTGATTGGTCAACATCCCATTCAACTTGCTAGCCTCTTCTTGTTGTGCATTTAAATCTACAATTGTTTTGCTCAACTTCTCATTCTCGAGCTCATATTACTGCAACTTCTCCTTATGCTTGAGATCAACCTATGATAGATCCTTGATCTCTTTTAGAGAAGATATCAACTTCTTTCTAAAAAATTGCTGTTCATTTAGATAATTTTCTTCACTTTCAAAGGTGCTAGTTGGGCTTCCACAGAGATATCAATTCCTCTTTGTGTCCATCGAGTCTTCCACAAGCCTGATGGGTATCCCTTCTTCATCACTACCAAGGGTACTTGTATTTTCTTTCATGGATGAGTACACCTGGGATCTCTCTTATTCCTCTGAGATACCCTCATTGGTCATTGCTACAAATGTAGGTCTCTCTTCACAATAACTAGATGTACTTATGTCTCTTTCTTCAGAAACTTCACATGAACATCTAAAGGATAAATGACCTATATTTTTACATTTATCATAGAGAAATAACATACTTTTGAGAAACATGACTATCTTTTGAGTCTTCTTCATCATCAACTCAAGAGTGATGGGAAAAATATTCCTTATTGGAAGAAGGATCTTCAATATTTTGAGCATCTTTCCTCTGGGATGTCTTCTCCTTCTTCTTTCTTCTCTTCTTTTCATTATCAGTAGCCTTTGCAGATTTGGGTTCATTGCTTGAGAAACAAGGTTCATCAACTTCCTCTTGACCCACATTGCTGAATTCTCCATACATACATTGAAATTTGTCTAGAATTTCCTTTCTTGTCCCATAATGCCTTACTTTATCATCATCTAGCTTAGAAAACACTTTCATGATGTTTTCCTTGGTGTTACATGTCATTTTATTGTATTAGGGAAATGATCATCAGTTTGGATCTTTTGTTATCCACAAACGTGTCCCAAAGAATTCCCCTGCAAAGTTAGAATCCAAATTATCCCAAAGAAAGTAGAATTCCTCGATACCATGGTACAAAACCCTGTTGTTGGCTTCCTGCATAGTTCCCTAGTCAATTTATGTGCATATGCAAAGGAATCCATTAGGAAATATGAATAAGTACACATTGTCTTACACTGCCACCTATGAACATGACTTAATGCATGTAAAAATAAAAAGTAAACTCTAGAAGCATTGTTGGTAGCATCTATCCCAACGAAAAAGCTTCGAATGGTTTCCTATTTAGTCCTGATCCCTCCCATCATGGAGAAACTCCCTCTCTTTGTGGAATCCCTATCCCACCGTTAGTGGATCTCATCCCTTGGAAAATGGATCCCAAATTTCCCACTCTTAGCCTATAAAGCTAACACAAGCCTCAAGATTGGAGAGGACTCTTGGAAGTAGGCTTATGTTGCAAGAATAAGGTTGGAAGGTTATTCATTCAAGGAGAGGGTTGAAGATTGTGGGAAGGGTCTTGTAACATCAAGGCTACAAGGTTGTAAGTCTATTATCCATTTTATTAATATAAAGGCAATTTATCTTTCTCAATTACATCTTTATTGATATAATTTGTAGGATTCCTTGATCACCTACATAGATTGTGATTACATATTGATCAATTTACGATAAATGATTGGTTAATTAGTCCATTTATCTCTTATGTTATATACTAGATGCTTTGATCTCTTGTTTGTTTCTGTCAATACAGATATCCTTCAAGACATCATGGAGAAGTTATGGGGAGTGATGGGAGGATCTCTGAAGCATTGAGGAGCGGACGGTCAAAATATTTGAAGGGGACTTCATCAATCATTTCATTTAAATGGTAATTGGCCTCTATCATAGTATTTGTTTTAGTTAACCATAGTCTAGAGAAAGGTAGCAGTTTATGGTTGTTTGTTACTAGGTCTCTTTGAAGTCTAGGGAGATCGCTCTTGTTTGTAAGAGATATAAGTCCACATAACAAGTTGGCAACTCCACTTGGGACTCATCTCACTCTCCATTAGTTTTCTTGTTTGACCTTTCAAATCATCTATACAATCCTTCCTTGAGTGTCTGAAAATCTTAAAAATTTGTATTTTGGGTTGGATTTGACTTGTTTTTTATTTTTTCCAAAATTCCTGATTGTGCACACTTAGGTTTTAGGTACAGTGCCCATATATGCACACCTTTGTTTCAGAAATAGAGCGTATATGCATTGGTTTCCTCTAGAACTTATGCACATACATGGAATTTTTAAAAATTTCAGTTTTATCCTCATCCAGTCCAAACTTTTTGCTTTTTTTCGGTTAATTTACACTTGTTTGTACCTTATTTGAATGATTGTTAGTCTAGTTGAGTGTTATGTTAAGATTTGCTTGTGATTGTCTTGTTTTTTCAAATTAGGGTAAAGCCTCATCTGATGAATGGTCGATCTATCAAAAGAGAGATCTATTGGTCTTGTCTTGTTGACGGTCTATCTTTCTTCTTTCCATTAGATCAGGTTTAGAGTCCAATTTTCTATTTTGCAAAAGTTTGTTTTGTGTGTCAAAATCAATGATTTACAAGATTAGGTATTGTTTGTGAAAAATACTTCTTGTGCTAGTTTTCAAATGAAATGTCATTTTTCTTTTTGTTGTTGAAGTGTTCATGAACTTTACTTTTTCTGCAAGATAATTCATAGCATTCAATTAGGGAAAATCCATTTTTAGTGATTATTGGTTTCTTGTTTCATTTTGCAAATTTATGAGTGCTTGTATGAAAAGAGAGATTTCTTGATTTTTTGTGTTATTCGGCAAAGTGAAAGTTTGAAGTTATTTTCAATATATGGGTGATTTGAAATTGGATATCTACATTTTAGAAAAAGGGATATAGTGGGATTTAGGGTTTTGTTTACATTTCAGTTGAAAAAGTGAAAGACTCTTTCCTTGCTTCAAATAGATTTTCATTGAAACGAAAATATTACATTTTCATTTTTGATTGCATTAGGATTTGTGTCAAGTAACAATTTCATCAGTTTCACATCCATTACCTTTGAGTAAACATCATCTCTTAAAATCAACGCTAATAAAATCAATCTAGAAAGTTTTATTTTTAGGGATCTTTTCCACCTACAGTAGATCAGGTTATAGGGATTTGGAATAGGAAAGAAAGTTAACTTTCTAAAGTTGAAAACAAAAATTATCGTCTTGTGATAGGGAGAAAAATCCATTTACTTCTTTTTCTCTGGGAAGCTCCCTTTACAAAGGAATCAAGCACGAGATCATATCGGACCCAGTGAAGTGACTGACCCCACTTCATTAGCTACAGTAGACTAATTTAAGCGTACTAAAAATGGTGTTGAATGGTACTTGGGAGTCACTTGGAAGTAAACCTCAGATTAACCATGTTGAGGAACTTTCAAGAGGATTGAGCCTTGTTACTCTGCCCTTGCGTGTACGTTTGATCTGTGACTGTCCCCCCAGGTTGAACTATTTTACGTGGTAACCTTAATGACCATATTCTTACGGATTTTATGCGAGGTGATGGTGAAGGGGAAGTCTCTGCTATACCTAGAACAGACATTGGCTAGACTCACTTGGAAATTTTTGGAGGGATTTATTCATTCAGGATGGCATAAATGAAGTTTACTTACATTGAATCATGTACATTAAGTAGGTTGTCAGCGTAACTAGTTCCACCCACTCTATCTATAACCACTTTTCACTTTGATTTATTTAACATTGGATTTCATCACCTATTAGTGATCTCACTATGAAAAGCTTGTTTGCATGGTTTGAATCCTTAGTTTTTTTAGCATGTGTTAATAATTTGTTTTTACTTTTTAGAGACCTCAGGATTAGATTGTGAGTATTGTTTGATTTTGAGATAAATTTTCATCCTGGATGAATCACCAAGGTAGTCACATAGAATGCAAGGTAAACCCCCTAAATACACAACTAGTCAATTGGAAAAGATAAAAACTGAAAGGTCAAATTCAACAGGATCTAAAGCCTCAAAAGAATCTGAAGCATCAACAATTTTACAATATGAGACAATAGAAATCGAAGTGAATCCAATGCAAGAAGTAGAATCAGGCTTATTTCACTATGGCCCAGAGATTACTGAAAAAAAAAAATTCAAACTAAATCTAATATTGTTGAAGTTTCAAACACTGAACTAACAGAACCAAACGTAGAAGAACCTAAGTTTGAAGTTTCTCAACCTGAATCACCTTCGACTATTATATCTCCTACTCCTAAGCCACCTTCACCTCAAACAAGGCTAATAATTACGACTAGATTACCTCTTGGGTTAATTAGCCTTGAAGATATTATCAGAAACAAAGAGGTAGAAACACCTCATTCTCCATCGACCATCAATAAATCGTTTGATCCAAGAGTTCCTTTCTCTCCTTTCTGGCCTAACCCTTGGTATTCTATCACTTTAGCCTTCTTAGGTGATAATTTTTCACTGCCACACGTTCCTTTTTATTCAACGGAAAGAAATATGTCATAAATTCCTATTGGGATCCAACCCATTGATTCATCCATGTTTACCAACTCCCCATAATCACTATTGTATGGTGGTCCATCAATTCCTCCTGGATACTAGTCACTTACTAGGAATTTTTCAGGAGCTGCTTCTTCTTCTCAACCTTCTACTTGGTCATATGGTTTATCTATGTATATTGTTCAGAGAATGACATCCATGCCTGAAGCGCCTATGGCATCAGACCAACAAATTCACATGGTATCTAGTAACTCAAGTAACCCTCAAGTAACCCCAACTGGTGTTTATTACCTGCCTGGGGTGAAACTACCTTATCCACCACCTAGAGGACAACCTATTGTCAAATCTTATCCTACAGTTGGGGGTCAACCTTTTACTGGAAGTTATGGTCAAATAATTTAGCCTAGTCTAGGTCAACCTACTGTAACTCAACCTTTGCTTGGTACTACTTACCTTAGGACAAACATTATTTGTAATCCTAGTTCTACTCAACATATTGGTAAAATTACTCCACAAGTGCCACTTTATCAACTTGTTCAACCTACTAGACAACCTATTCCTCAAATACCTATTCCAAGGATTGTCGTACCTATCCAACAGCCTATTCAAGGGATTCCACAAATAGTTGTCAAACAACTTGTCAAGGGAATTTTTCAAACACCTATTCAACAACCAATTCAATGAATTATTCAAAGTGCACCATAGAAGCATGTTCAAACACCTATTTCGCAACCGATTCCAAGTTCTTCTTAGACACCTATCCCAGGAGTATCACAAACGACCATTCTAGTTACCCCTAAAACATTTGTTCCTCAAACTACTCAAGAAATCCCTCAGGTTTTTGCTTATCAAATTGTTCCTATAGTCGAGTCTATACCACATATTCCTATCAAGTAACTCGCTATAGGAATAATGAAAATACCTTTTTAAGGTCAAGCTTTCCAAATCCCACCTTTTTAAGGTCAAGCTTATCATGTTCCACCTTTTCAAGGACAAGTTTTTCAAATTCCACCTTTCCAATGACAAAATTTCCAAAACCCACCTCTTCAAGGTCAATTTATTCAAATTCCACCTGTTCAAAGTCACTTTGTTCAAGGTCAATCTTTCCAAGTTAAACCTATACAAGGGAGATATTACTTAGGTCAAATGGGTCAATCTCAACCTTTTAAGAGTCAACCATGCCCTAGTCATACTTATCAAGTCCCTATTCAACGTCAACCTACTATGGTTCACCATGGTCACCCTGGTGGAATTCTAATTCCAACTGCACAAGCTATTCCAAGATATATTGGGTATCCTCCTCTAGGGGTTTTTCTTAACCCATAAGGTTATCAAACTTTACCGCAAGAACCTAACCATGAATCATCGTTTATTGCAACCCTAGATTTACTTGCTTTATCTCGATTAACAAACGATCCCATTTATTGTTATCCTTATTAGCCGGTGATTCCTACCAAGTTACCAAGTGACATACACAAATTTGAAGGTAAATCAGGAGAATACCCATCCAATCATGTGATGAGATATCATCTTTGGTGTGCATCAAATTCTTTAATCGATGATTCTATCTGTCTTCACCTTTTCCAATGAAATTTAATCGAATCGGCAGCCAAATGGTACATTGAGATACCTTGCACCTCTTTCCATAACTTTAACTCTCTAGCAACAATGTTTTTAACCCATTTCCAGTTATAGATTTGATATGATACTGGTACCAAACTATTGACTTCTTTAAAATAATCAAAATTGACTCATATTTTTTATCATATACCTGAATGGAGACGTATACATTGGCTAGTCAAGTTTTTATTCCAGGTCAGATTTTCGCTGAATGGTTCACGAAGTCACTTCTTCATGTTATTACAGAGGATTTTGCTAAGGGAGGTGTCATTATGGAAGATCAGGTAATTACTCATGCCCAATATTTAAATTTAGTCTGCACCCAATCTGGCACCCTGTATGAGAAAATCCCAAATTTACCAGGCCCTACAAGTGATCCAACAATTACATCTCATATAGGATCTAGTGTTGTTTATGGTATAATAGGTTTTGTTAGCCAACAGTCTAAGGGGAAAAAGAAAAATTCTAAAAATACTCAGACTTTGGCCATACAAGATTCACTTTCTAAACACCTCTCTCTGGAAGTTATTTCCGAAATTAATGCCGTAGAATCATCCACTAGCGAGAGTCAATCAACTAGAGGTAAAAAGAAGGGGAAAGGTAAATTGAAAAAAAATACTTCTTTGAAAGATAAATCCGCTAAAACTGAACCTACTAACAAGAAACAAAAACCTCATTATATGTTGGCTTGTTGGGGCCTGACCCAAGTTCAGATTTAGTTAGCCAAACAAATCTTGATACTACTGGTTCTTTTGACAGCAGTCTGTGGAGCACGGACTGAGGTCTCACCCGAAGTAGTATGGGAGGGTGCTAGAAACAGGTTTCTGCACCCTAGAGATGTCTAATGAGTTTGAATGGTCTACAGTTTCTCCTTATGTGCAGGTTGGTTTCGTGCACCTTCCCGTTCCTCACGACCTAATACATTGCCCTCGTGAAGCCTTATCCTAGGGTAGTACCACATTTTGCACTATTGCCCAAGACCTTGCTTATATTCCAATGTTAGTTAATTATCTTTGCCTACTTGAGTGCTTTAGGTTATACTTAACAACATAAAACATTCATACAGGTGTGCACAGTAAATAAATAGAATAATTGCAAGTTATATCAATCATGCATTAACCCAAGAACAGATACATAGAATTATAACCAAACTTCTCTTTATTGTTTATTTCCATGGTCACAGACTCAACTCACCCTGCACACTCAGTTGCAGGGGTTCGCGCACTCAGCTGCGGACTACTAGGCCTTTACACACTCAACTCTAGTGCCTTCCCCTACTCTACGACCCAAAGACACACTTCACACTGTGACTCAATCCCTTAGACTTATCATGCTCATCCTTTATTCCCTACTTTCTCTTTTACACTTAGAGCCTCGCTCTATTTATACAATCCCATGGTCCAGTAGGTCTATCCAGCAGACATTACATTACAAAACTAGGGCGGACAACCTTGTGATTCTATCATACTTTTGCGTTCGGTTAAAAGTTGGGCTTTGAGCCCCAAAATATGCCTTGGGGGGATTCAAAGACCAACAGGTCCCCAACACAAACATCATGACTTGCCCTTGAGTCACTCTGTCAGTGCGGTGATCTTTGTGTAGAGTCCCTCCAACTATTCTCCAACTGCACGGAGGTCAGTAGCACATTGATTTGCTGCTTGTTGGATCTATTGCATACGTTGTTCCAAGACTTCTATATCGGGAGTGCTTCTCTGCATCAATCTGTGCATCCCCTACATGTGCGCAAGCTTGCCTTCAATTTTTGTTGTGATGGTGAAGGCCTCGCCGATCCAAGGCTGAATGCGCACCTTCAGGACTGCTTCCTTATGTCATGCCGCATCCACCTGCTCCTTTAGTGCTTTAGCCTGCTACATCCATGCAAGCCTTAGAGTGAGGACCACCATCTGCACAGTTCCTTAGACATTATCATATTCTTGTTCGAGTTCTCGTGCCTCTGTCTCTAAGCGCTGGATGTTGGGATCCACCTGTAGATTTGAGAGGACCTCAAGTGATTCTTCCAACATACTGGTGTAGCCTCGCACTACACCTTCAATTTCCTCCAACCCCGCTATAATAGCACTAGCGCATTATTCTCTGACTTCGAGGGGAGTGGATGGCTATGCCTTTAACCGCAACTTGACGATCTGAAGGTTCAACTCCAGTTGAACCTTTGTCATTTCTTCCCTCGCCTCGCAGACCCCTGTTGCTAATCAGTGGATCCGCACCTCCGCTTGTATGTCTGCTCGGATGGCCAGCTCTGGGACGCTTTGGCAAGAGTCGTCTATCACCTATACCAGCTATTGATTTTGCAACACCAATTCATCGCGCTGCAAGCTTAGTTGTTCCATATTTATTTTCTTCTCACTTAGGACTTGGAGCGTGCGGATCTCGCTAGCTCGCAGCTCTACAGTTATTCCATCCTGCAACACATATAAGGTCTCGCGCGGGAGTGCAGCTAGATTAATACTGAGACCTTTCAGCGCACTAACCGATGGCTTGTCCACCTCATTTGATCTCACTAGTGCCCCTTCTAGCAACACTATGGTGTTCGTCATCCACGTGCACAACATCTCCTCTGCTACTGTGGAGCCCACTATGAGGTTGGTCGAAAGGGTACCAACCTGAGCGGGGTGCACCTGTAATTCCTACAACTACACTCTGAGGGCCCCCAACACAATCTGGTTCTCCTATATAAAACCTTGGAGAGCCTTAGAGGTGACATCGTGTAGAGTTTCACCAATGTCATGTAGATCACCCTCAATTAGGGTGATCAAGTCAATGAACAAATTTGATGCCTTGACCTTCTTACGCGACCCTGTCTGCTCTATTGAGTGTTGGCGCTTTAGTTGGGTCGACGTGGTTTGTGGGTCCACGCCTCCTTCTTCTGTCTTTGCTCCCTCTAATTATTGCCCCTATGTTGTGTGGCCTTTGCCCGCCTTCACAGTTGCCTCCTATGTTGGTGCTGCTATTGTGGCCTTTTCCTTCCTAGCGTCATTCTATGTTGTGTCTCGCGCTGCCCGTAATTCTGCTACCACTACTTCCTTCCTTCACTTTTTGGCCAATTGCTCAATGCACAGCTTGGCCTCGTCTTTCTTCTTTTGCGTTGCGGACTTCTCGATCTCTGCGATGTCTAGGGCCCACCACTCTGGCAGCCATGCCTCCGGTACATTGAAAATAACATCGTTGTAGGCTACGAAGGGTAGCCTTGTCCACTATTTAGTCGGGTCCTTGCGTGCCTTGATATAAATGTTATGCATGTGCGCTTTAAATTCTACAAAACTCTGCAGACTGTTGTAAATAGTGGGTGACAACCATGGCTTACAATTGATCCCCATTCTAAGGCTCATCTCCATGAACAGCTAAAAGATTTTGTTGTCACGTATCCTCCTAGCATCCTTTGTGGCCCAGAGCAAAGCATACTTCGCGACCTCCGGTAAATCCCTGTCAATTATGGGGAATTGACTGTCCTCCAATAATTCCCTAGCCACGAGTACTATGGATAGCAACAGTCACAAATAGTGGAATGTTTACCTTGTTCCTGGGCTTTGCGGAAACTTTCTAAAAACTCCTTGCAGAGAAATTCGAACCAGTTAAACTGGACCCCCTTCATGCACTACTCATCCAGTGCTACCATTGGCCCGGGTACTTTGTCTATGCCGCACTTGCGCATGACCTCTCCTACCAAGATTTAGGTTGCCACGCACACTGCTTTCTCCTTGATATTGGAGATGGTGTAGCCCCTTTTCTTCTTTTATAGCTTGTACCTTTTCTTCATGGCCTCCACGATGGCCAAGTCACTACCCTTCCCTTCCGATATGTCAATTGGGTCCTCTCCTTTGCATGGAAGCTGAGAGAAGCAGTGAATCAGGTCAGTCGTGAAGGGGATTGGTTCCTCCAGCCAAAAATATCTATCATGCACCAGTTAGAGCAGCTACCTGATGACGAAAATGGTTATTGGTGCACGGTGGAAGTGCGACACCTAAAGAAAATTCAATAGTCGAGCCTTTCCACTCTGTGCAACCACTTCCGCAGCTCTACCTCTGTAACCCCCTCCGTAGTGTTATGCTTTGGCTTAATGAGGTTCCTTGTCTCCTAGTGAGGAAACTTCTCATGGTCAACGAGGTCCCAATCTTCAAATTTCATGCTTGGCACATGTCCCAAGCGCGTGCATTCAAACATAATATTGTCTAGGAGGAGCGGGGTCTTAAGCGATCTCTTGGTCTCGTCCAGTCCTTGGGCACTTTCGCCTTCCCATTTCATGGGGGGACATAGGTGAGCAATTTTGTCACGTAGTGTGTAGGCTGAGTGTCCTCCTCCATGAATTCATCATCTTCCTTTGTGATGATAAGATCCTCCAGATCTTCTTCTTCTTCATCCATCTCTATAGTGACGACTTTCCCCTTTTCCTCCATTGATAGTTTGGTGCAGCGGGTTCCACGGTACAGGGACCATTGCTTTTTTGTCCGTCTTGGGTCCTGGCGTGCGTGGCGATTTCGTGATTTCTGCCACAATCTCAAAGCCTTCTAGAACATCCCCCACAATCAGGGCCTACGCGGCCTCCTCGGTGGTCATTTCTGTTATGTCCATAACATCCTAAGCAGTTTCCATCGTACTCGTCCGGAAATCTAGCACTCACAAACTCAGGGGCTCAATCAACTCTTGACTCACAACACTCAGAATTCTACTCAATCACTCAATTCACAAATGACCAAGTGTTGTTTGCTGGGTAGTCCTTTGTATTTTATAGCACTTTTTGAATTCAAATTCGACCATTCCCCCCAATTCCAGTTCATTAATGCTTTCTTGGCGGCAGATTTTTCGAAATCTTGCCCATAAATCATGTCTTAAATGTCTGTCACCCACTCCATTTGGCCTCAAGTCAAGCATCCCATCATGAATAGTGACTTCAACAGTCACTTTCTGACCAACCTGCATGGCAGCACAACGCCCCATGCGCGGTTGCGGACCTTATGACTTTTTGTTTCTGCACGCAGCTCCAACCTTGCGCAGCTTCCAGGCAGAGTAGTTTATAGTCTTGCGCTTCCTTTCAACTGCTTGGAGCACTAAGACTGTATTTCCTTCAGCTAGTCATGTGGCCACACCACTCGTGTAAAGTTCCATCTTGTCCTCCATCATGGTTCCTGGAGAATCCCCACCTTTTATTGTTATAGTCAGCATTGTGCACTTCATCATTTGCAACGTGCTACCCTGGTCACTATGCTTAGGAATATGCAGTCCAAGTGAATGCATTAGACTAATCAATTCATGGTGGTAGTGCGCAAACTTGTCAGCATGATCATACACACCCCCTTACCATCCTAGTCTTTTTGCCGAGAAAATCTTCCATTATCTCGTCCTCCAGCTTCTTGACTTCCACGTCCACTAGAACACTTTTCTTCCTTCATCATACCCTTTCTTCTTCAAGTTCTTAGAGTCTAAGGTTTCCCTGTTGGATTTATGCTTCCAATGTTCCACGAACCATTCTCCGTACCAGTAATAGATTAGGCTTTTCAATTACTAGAGGGCTTACAACGTTCATCTCATATTCAAGCCTTGGTGGTGCCTGCGTGGTCAAGTTCTTACACATGATCCTATATGCCCATAGAACCATTGGTATGTGTAGGTCCCAATCAATTCGTTTTGCATTGTGGACCCTGTTCAGGACTTCGTACACTTTTTCAAAGGCTTCCACATGGATAACCTTTTGCGCACTTGGTCTTACTATCCCTCCTAGTCCTAAATGGAGGGGTTGTTCGCGCCATTTTCTTGGTCTTACTATCCCTCCTGGTCTTACTATCCCTCCTAATCATGTTTCCTACCGCACAAATAGTGTGTCTTTGTGCAAGTTCCACACCATATGCCCGTATCCATTTGGGAAGGTGGATGCGCGGGTCGTTTTGTCTATCATACTTGGCTTTTATCCGCATCTCAGGCTTCCCAAATCATAGGTGCTTCATCCTTCTACATTCGTGCTAGTCTCAAAATTATGTTGGTGTGTACCCCAACACCTTGCAGGCGTAGCGTACAATACCTAGTTCAAAGCGTTGAACCGCTGTTGTTTCGGCACTTCCTTTTCAAATTTGTTCAAGAACTCATCCACCTCGCTTAACCCATCATATGTAGGCAAGTCTCTTCTCTCTGTTGCTACGCAGTGCAGTGCCCTTATCATCATGTTACAGTTGAGCGTGGTTACCTCGTGTAACCGGTTCTACCATCATTCTATCTCTTCATCAAAATCTAATGTGCAGGAGCTTTCGCGCTCCCAAGAGATTCGACCATCCGAAGTGGGATTACCCAGTGTTTCTCCCATGTGATTATATTGTAGATGCCATCCAGATTGTCATCGGTGTCATTGTCGTGCACTGGTTCTGTGTAGCGCGATCCTTCTACCAGGTCTAAAGGTGCCACTATGCGCAGTGGCTTTTTCTCAAAAATCATCTTACGCTTCTTTAGATTTATCACTCCATTCATGTTAGTGGCCCAATCTATTCCTAGTAATGCGGGATAGGGATTGCTGTCATCAACAATCTCTATCACTTCGAAATCTGCTAGTGCGCTCACTCCTTTGATATCTACTGTGATTCCCTACAATCTCCCCATAAGTAGGATATTTTTTTGGTTTTCCATTCGCAGTTGGATAGGAGACCATTGCAACACAAGCCTGCCCATGCGCTCCCATGTCTGCTTTGGTAGGACGTTCACATCCGATCATAGATCCATAATCACTTGATCCATCTCATATTCCTCGATTTGTGCATTCAATCTCATCAACCTTCCTGTTTGTGTTGTGTACTTTCCAAGCTTCCACACCACGCGCGGTTCTCTTGGCGCGGTCCCAACACATCTAGTTATGAGTTCTTATAGCCCCTTCACAGCCTTGTTGTCACACAGCAACTTCATGCATGTCTCTAAGAAGGTAGTGAGAATCAATGGTTCCATTTCCAGTTCCAGTCTGTCTTTACCTTTTGAAGTGGAGGCATCCACGAAGCTCCTCTTTTCTGCCATGAATTTAGTGTGCTCCAAATATAATTTAGGTTCCTTCGTCGAAGCCTTGTGAACCCAGGTACTTTCTTCGAGTTTCTTTCCCTTGTCATCCCCCGTTGTAATACTACTTCGGATTATGATATTTACATTATGTTCTTCCTCGCGCTGCTCAGACCTCATCATTTGTAGGTTCTGAGTCAAGGGAGGTCAGAGTGCTCCTTTATCACGCAGCCTCACTATCAGTGTTGGACATTCCTTTGTCTCATGATTAAATAATGTACAATACAAGCACGACGGTCGAGTTGGATTCATACAGTCATGGGCATAATGTCCTGGTCCTTTGTAATTGTAACATATCAGTTGGTCACGACCTCTTCCTAGTCTCATTCCTCCTCGACCTCGTCTGCGCCCCTGAAATCCGGTGCGTGCCATTCCTGTGTTTTGACCAAGGCTCCGTGTTTTGGCCTAAATTCTATAGGTAAGAGTCCAATCCATCATCAGTTCATAACTTCTACTGGTGCGCTCATCATGGCCTACAGACCTGTAGAAATTGTAGAACAACTTCTGGGAATTCTATGTATACTTTTGTAATAGATGGCAGTTATCTATAGCATGCTTCCCTCCTATCTGAAAAATCACACACCAGAATGCAGGTACTACACTTGGTCCTACTTATGCCTCCGGTCTCAATTCCATTGGTCCTCCTCCCACAAGGTAATTCCCAAACACTGGGCATTAGTCCTTATCGTGCCCTTGGCCCTTGCATTTTATGCACCATACCTCATCGCGCACTTCTGGACGAACCGTCCTATCTTGTTTCAAATTATGCATCTCAAGGCACAAGTTTTCAGCTGCACATGAATCTGCTGGACTCCTAGGTTTGGATATTGTATTGGAGTCTCATGCAATCTCATTGCGACCTCCAAATCTTCAGCTTGATTTGTTAGCCTTTTTTGCGACAACGCATTCTGTAAATGTGGTATTAATGATACTACAAACCATTCACAGTGTTGTCCATCTGTTAGTGTCATGTTCACTTTGCGAATTGTGCACTTCAATATTTGATCCAGCTCCCATAGGGTTTCTCCTGGTAGCGTTGTGATTTCCTTGAATCCAATGATCGACTGTGCCTCCGATTTTGGTCTGTTAAATTCCTTGTTTAGCACAGCTTGGATATCTGCTATCTCCGCATTCAGATTGTCATTGGAATACTTAATGTACCAAGTCAACGCGCGATCCTGCAGAGCATTGACCAACGTTGTCTTCTTTATATTGTCATCTGTGACACCCTGTGCTTCCCATACTGCTTTTACCATGAACCAAAATTGGTCCAGATCTTCATTCCTTACTCCCTTGAACACTGGTAGCTTTATCGCATTGGCCATACTGCTTCACGGTGGTGGTAGAGGTGGTATGGGCGAAGTCGGGGGTGAAGATGGTGAGATTGGTGGTGGTGTGGGTGGGGGTGGTATGCGCGGAATCCTCTACTTTATCAGATTGATCACACTTCGTGGTGAAACCTTCGTAAGTTCTTCTTTGCCTCTTCGCAGAGGTGAAATCAAGGGGCTAGATTCTAGTTCTGTTCTACCTTCATTTCTATAGATTCTACCACTCCACATAGCCCCCAACATCAATCTATTCACATAACCCACTTTTCACACAATAGCATTTTAATCCAGGTGTTCAAAGATTTAACGTACTTACCTGGCGGTCCCTTGAGGAAGGATGGTTCTACCTCGCTATAGCTGACTGAAGTATCTACCATGAATTCGGTGATGAATCCTCCAATGATTTGATCCAGCTAGTGATCGATAATGCACACGATCCTATCTTCCGATGATTCTATTATTCACACCAACTCTGGAGTCCACACAATAGGATTTTTGAGTTTACACCTTCCTTGGCTATCTTATAGCTTCACGGTCCACTCATACAACTCGGTGGGGAAGGATGCAAAGAAAATTTCATGGATCTTCGTATACAAGTAGCAATTTAACCACTCTTCCTTTGACAATAACGAATTCCTATTTTCCTGTGCCGCGAACTCATGAATCTTTCTGTCCAACCACTCCTCAATTCCTTTCTTTGTCAGATTCCAATGGTACGACATCAGACATCTTTATGCAGATCCCGGTCTTGGCAACGAAACCATTTGCTGGCTTGTTGGGGCCTGACCTAGGTTTAGAGTTAGTTATCCAAAAAAATCCCGGTACTACTGGCCCTTTTGGAAATAGTCTACGAAGCGCGAATTGAGGTCTCACCCGAAGTAGTATGGGAGGGTGCTAGAACTAGTTTCTGCACCCTCGAGATGTCTGATGAGTTTGACTGGTCCATGGTTTCTCCTTATGCGCAAGTTGCTTTCACGTGCCTTCCCATTCCTCATGACCTGATACACTACCCTCGTGTAGCCCTATCCAGGGGTTGTGTCACATTTTGTACTATTTCCCAAGACCTTGTTTATATTCCAATGTTAGTTAATTATCTTTGCCTACTTGAGTGGTTTAGGTTATACTTAACATCACAAAACGTTCATACAGGTGCGCATAGTAAATAAACAATATTATTGCAAGTTATATCAATCATGCATTAACCCAAGAACAGATACACAGAATTATAACCCAACTTCTCTTTATTGATTCTTTCCACAGTTACAGACTCAACTCACCTTGCGCACTCATCTGCAGGGATCTGCGCACTCAGCTCCAGAGCCTTCTCCTACTCTACAACCCAAAGACACACTTAACACTGTGACTCAATCCCTTAGACTTCTCATGCTCATCCTTTATTCCCTATTGTCTCTTTTACACTTAAAGCCTCACTCTATTTATACTATCCCATGGTCCGTAGACCATGGATAGGTCTATCCAGCCAACAATACATTACAAAACTAGGGTGGACAACCCTGTGACTCTATCATACTTTCACACCCCTCGCCCACAATTCGCGGAGATTTACAGTAAAATTCGGTCAAAACTTGGGTTTTGAGCCCCAAAACATGCCTTGGGGGGATTCCATGCCCAACATTATCCTTGCCTTATTTTCAATGAGGATCATTATACGAAGGAATGCACACATTGGGCAGAGGTTTCCAAATTCGTTAAAGGTTCTCCAACTACCGTTGTTTTGAAGGATCCATTTCCTTCTCAAGGTAGAAAACTAGTTTCTTATAACACATATTCCTCTTCCACATAGCAAGATATCATGATGATTTCTTCGCAGCAAGCTATGGTAGCTATGAGATCAAAAGATTACAGGTCTATGGGTCCTATTGACAATGAAAATGAAGCCAGTTCATTTGGTCAACCTTCTAGTTCAATTCCTCTTCCTCCTTCTTAACCATTACAGATCAAGAAACTAAATCTTGACATGATGATTCTACCATCTCCCAAAGGTGTGCTTCGTAAATCAACTTTCAACCCGCATGCTAGAGCTACACAAAATTATAACATTGTTGAATACATGGCTATGTCTCCTTATACAATGTCAGCTCTGGATGTGCTGCAAACATGCCCAACATAATGAAATATTTTATTGTCAGACATAGGATCTATTGATCCAAAATATTCTAATCTAATTATCTTTGATCTTAAGAGTCATATCCCGAGACTCCCTCTTCATCTAGCATTCCAGATTCGAGTTTTTCTTAAAACCATAAGAGTGTTTCACAATTTTTTTTACGAATGAGCTTCTACGTGTATTATGTCGATTTCTTGATGGAAAGATTTAGGTTCTCTAACCACTAATTAGTCACCTACAACTCTAAAAGCCTTTGATGGAAGAGGTTTTTGTCCTTATGGAATCCTCAATGATTTGCCCATAGAGCTGGAGATTAAAATGGCCACAATCGAAGTTAAAGTTGTTCATGATCAGCTTGATTACAACATTTTGGTTGGTTTAAGTTGGACCTACGTTATGTTAGCAATGGTCTCATCACTATTTTGAATGATACAATTTCCTCACAAAGGGAAAATTGTCAAAGCAGATTAGTTGTATTACTACACTTCAGACCCTAACTCTACAGGTAGCATACCTTTTGTCAGAAAAACGAATACTCTTTATGAGGATATTGGTGTTGGTTTATTCAAAGACTCACCACTAATGTTAAAATTTGCACTCCCTCCACCGAAGTTTCCTTCTTATCTTCCCGAGGTTAAAATGGTTACATCTAGCACTATGGAATCTTCTGATCCATGGATAGTGTCTTTAGAGTCTAAATTAGCCTCCTATAGAAATGAGATTCCTTTGAGCTGCGTTTGAATTTTCTTATCAGGAAATTGAATCATTTTTTGACCCATCATCTTCTTATATTGATCGAGTGAATGTGATCAATGATGATTATTCTCCTTTATCTTTGTTAGAACCAGTTTCACCTTCTGATCCTTTTGACTATACGTTTCCTACTGAGGAAAGTATTATGGAGGTCATGAATTCATATGAAATACCATGGAACGACTACCATCATCATTGATCTTTTATACCTAACCCTGATAAAATTGAGAATGATTTTTCAACTATGTTTTCGCCTGAGATAGTAGATAATCTAGAATCAACCATTTTAGTTTTTCAAGCTGAGCCCAAAAGGAATTTGGGAAAATATTTAAAACGATTACCATTGACATCTTAGTCAAAACAAGAATTATTGAAAATATTCACATAGGCGCCTCATTCTCATTTGAAGAAATTTGAACATATAAGGCCCTATTTCAAGAATTTCGAGACATTTTTGCCTAGTCTTATGAGGAAATACCAAGAATTGACCCAAGCATTGTTTTGCACAAGATTAAGACTTACTAGGATGCAAAACCTATCAGACAATGATTACGTTTGGTGCATCCGCAAAAATTTACTGTGATTAAAGTTGAGGTCGAGAAACTACTCAAAGTAGGTTTCATTTACCCAGTTCCCTTGACTGATTGGGTGTCCAATATCATGCCTGTTAACAAGAAATAGAGAACCATTAGAGTATGCGGGGAATATAGGGATATCAATAAGGCCTATCTAAAGGACAATTATCTTATTCCCTATATCGTTCAAATCATTGATGAAAGTGCCAAAAATGAAATGTTTTCATTTATGGATGGATTTTGTGGCTACAATCAAATCAACATATTCCCAACTTATTAACACAAAACTGCTTTCATCTGCCCATGGAGGACTTTTGCCCATCGAAAAATCCCATTCAGTTTGAAGAATGTCGGTACAACTTTTCAACAAACTATGTCTTATGCATTTCATGATATCAAGCATATTGTGTAGCCTTCTTCAGATGACTTGCCAGCTAATTCACTGAGATGGGAAGACCATCCAATGCATTTGAGAGCAATCTTTATCAGATGTCATCATTACAATATTCGCTTGAATCTACAAAAGTTTTTCTTGTGTGCAATCTAATCGATTGCTAGGAGTTTTCATTTCAAAGGAAGGCATTTGTGTCAATCCGCTGAAACTTGAGGTTATTCTGAATTTGCCTCCTCCTTCCATTCTCCACCAACTCCAAAGTTTGCAAGGGAAAACAAAATTTCTACGTCAATACATCCAAAACTATGATGAGTTGATTAAGGATTCCACTTAACTATTGAAAAATGGCATCTCATTCATTTGGGATGAAGTGGCTCAAAAGGCCTTTGATGCACTTAAAAATGCGTTGGCCCATACACCATTGTTGTATCCTCCTGATTATCATTGAGACTACTTTCTATACTTAGTTGTATCTAATGTCACTATTGGCATGGCTTTAGTTCAGGAAGATGAATCGAATGAAGAACATGTGATATATTACTTTAGTAGGAATCTAAACATTACTAAAGAAAAATATGCAGATGTGGAGAAATTGGCCTTAGTAGCCGTTCAAGTTGTCTACCATTTTCGTCACTACATTCTATTGCACAAAACTATTGTGATTTATGATTGCAACCCCATGGTTTACATTCTTACCGGACAATTCCTAGGGGCAGGTATTCCAAATGGATAGTCATCCTACAAGAATTTGATTTGGAATTCATTACATCCAAATCTAAGAAAGCATTAGTATTTGTTGAATTATCATTTGACTTTCCCCATTCTAAGACAGAAAACATGGTAGAGGATTATCTTCTAGATGATTATCTCTTTTTGATCAGTACTTTAGATCTCTAGTATGGAGATATCATCATTTATCTTTACACTCAGACATTTCAACCAAAAACGAGTCGAACTGATCATCGTCATATCTGGTATCAATCCCAACAATACAATATTGTTGGTGATGCACTTTATCGCCATGCTACCAATTCTATCTTTAGACGATGTTTAACTCACGAGGAAGACAAAAATGCATTAAATGACTATCATTCTAGAGCTTGTGGCTATCATATGTCAGGGTTTGGCATTGCTCAAAATATCCTACGCATAGGGTATTTCTAGCCTTCTATGATCAAATATTGTATAATTGCATTCTGGAAATGCCAAAATTGTCAAATATATGATTAAAAAATGCATGCACACCTAGATCCTCTTAACCTAATCATTGTTTTCGGTCCTTTCGCTAAATGGGGAATCGATTTCCTTACATGTAAGCCTCACTTAGGTGCGGCATGGGTACATTATCCTTGAGGTAGATTATTTTACGAAATGGGATGAGCCGATGCCCACATATAAGGATGATGGTGATATAGCATCCATTTTATTGTTCAATCATGTGATTGCTCAGTTTGGACTTCCAAAAGCCATCATCGCGGACCATGGTAGCCATTTTCGAAACTTTATGATGACCCATATTACCACAAAGATAAGCATGCATCATGACAATTATACTCCATCTTATACATAAGCAAATGGCCAAGTAGAGTTCGTTAACAAGGTTTTAAACACCATGATTAAATGGATTATTGGGACTTGTAAACGAGATTAAAATTTAATGCTTTATCCAGCATTTTGGTCATACTGTACCACGACAAAAACTTTGACTGGTTTTACTCCTTTCCATCTCATATACGACATGGAAGCAATTCTAGTGATTGAATGTGAAACATCGTCTTTGAAACTGGAAATTTAATTATTACCAACCACTTCTACCAAATAAGAACATTTCTTGTACTTAGCATATCTTGATAAGACTCTCTGTGATGTTACATTAGCTAGTGAGGCCCAAAAGAAACAGGTTAAAGCATAGTATGATGAAAATGTCAAACCTCGTTTGTATCCAGAGGGTGATTTAATCTTGGTCTATGATAAAGAGAATGATAAGTTAGGCGTTGGTAAATTCAAGCCTATGTGGCATGGCCCTTGTGTTATAAAACATGCACTAGAAAAAGGGGCCTATGAACTAGCTGATTATGACAAAATTCCTTTGGGAAATCCCAAAAATGGTCTTTACCTAAAGAGATATTATGCTTAGATTTTTTGGTGAAAATTTTATATATTTCTGTACCATAGTTTACATGTAGCAATTTTTAGCATCTTTTATGATTTTCCGCTACTTCTCCTCCTTATCTTGTGTTACACTTGATTTGCAGATGCCAACGCTCTCTAATGCTTACATTGGCTTTATTGATGGTGCTAGTCATAGTACTTAGTATTTATCTTCCGCAGCCTAGGTCATTTATTCACCCACAGATGAGTTAGTTTCTACTCACGAGATATTCCTTGGTCGAAAAATGAATAATACTGCAGAATATAGCACGGTGATTGAACTATTATCTGAGGCCACTTCATTTGGAATTTGTCAATTGATCATTAGGTTAGATTCATAGCTCATATTATTACATTTGAATGGTGTTTATCTAGGTTGCATGGAGTTATTAAATATTCATGATTATAAACATATATCCATTGATGGTTGCATACATACTATGTCATCTATTGACATGGATCTTCAGATCTATTTCCATACTATTCTTTGAGACATTTATGTTCTGAGTATGGGAATTCCTACCTCAACGATGATATTATATATTGCATTGTAACATTTGTTTGATTGTTTCAACTCTTCAACTATAGTCTCTAACCCAACTCTTGGCATGATGAAGAACTTTAGTCATCAAATATCTCTTCCGACTTTTCAGTTTAGGGGGTAATCTGTTACACGTCATTTTGTCTCATTAGGAAAATGACCATTGGTTTGGATCTTTCGCTATCCACAAATGTGTCCCAAAGCATTCCCATGTAAAGTTAGAATCCAAATTATCCCAATGAAAGTGGAATTATTGGATCCCATGGTACAAAACCTATTTTTTGGCTTCTTGCACAGTTCCCTAGTCAATTTATGCGCATACACAGAGGAGTCCATTAGGAACTGCACATAAGTACGCATTTTCTTACACTGTAACCCTCGAACATGACTTAACACATGTAAAAATAAAAATCAAAGTCTAGAATCATTATTGGTAGCATCTATCCCAACCAACAAGCTTAAAATGGTTTCATATTTAGTCCTCGTCCCTCCCATAATGGAGAAACTCCCTCGCTTTGAGGAATCTCTATCCCACCATTAGTGGATCTCATCCCTTGCAAAATGGATCCCAAAATTCCCACTGTTGGCCTATAAAGCTAACACAGGCCTAAGGATTGGAGAGGACTCTTGGAAGTGGGCTTATGCTATAGGAATACGTTTAGAAGGATATTCATTCAAGGAGAGGGTTGAATATTGTGGGAAGGGACTTGCAACATCAAGGCTACATGTTTGTAAGGTGATTATCCATTTTATTAATATAAAGACAATTATTCTTTCTCAATTACATCTTTGTTGATATAATTTGTAGGACTCCTTGATCACCTACATAGATTGTAATTTCATATCAATCAGTTTATGATACATGATTGGTTAATTAATCCATTTATCTCTTATATTATATACTAAATGTTTTGATCTCTTTTTTGTTTCTGTCAATACAAATCTCCTTCATAACATCATGTAGAAGATTTGGAGAGCAACAGTAGGATATATAAAGCATTGAGGAGCAGATTGTCGAAATATCTAAAGGGGACTTCATCAATAATTTCATTTAAATGGTAAGTCACTCTATCATAGTATCTGTTTCAGTTAATCATATTCTAGAGAAAGGTAGCAGTTCATGGTTGTTTTTTACTAGGTTTATTTGAAGTCTATGGAGATCTCTCTTGTCCGCAAGAGGGATAAGTCCACATAACACTTGGCATCTCCATTCTACTTACTATTTTCTTCATTCAGTATGAAGAACCCTACATCAACATCCAAAGCCATTAATTAGGCTTCCATTATAACCTTCCAGAGTACATGCTCTAAGCCTTTTAAAATGTTACTCCTCCTAATGTAAGCCAAGTTGGATTAGCCATTGTTTCCTTTTGATCTACCATTCAAGCGATTAAGTTATTCTTGAAGGAAATAGTCTCTGATACCAATTGTTGGTAACATTATTAATACTGAGAGAGGGGGTGAATAAGTATTTAGGCTAATTTAAATTTTTATGTGAATTTATCTCTACTCATTAAAACTTGAAATCCATTATAAGAGAGAAACCATTAACAAACCATAACAGCGGCCATATGTATCAACACAAGCACACACATCATGAGCAGCACACATATGACACATAGGTTTTATGTGGAACCCCTTCCAGGATAAAAAACACCAAAGAATTTTTTTGTTATTGATGTAAAAATAATAGCACCTACTCATCAATTCGTTTGTGAGCCACCACTCACAGGAAGCACCAACTCCCTTTGATTGTTTTCTAGCACTCACTGACAGGAAGCACCAACTCCCAGCTCCCTTTTATTATTTGTAAATACATTATCAGCCTACCATAAGAACCATGTGAAGCACTAACTTCATGGATTTATTAGAAGCACAAATTTGCAACTCCTTGGATTTATGCAAGCCCCAACTTGCAGGAGGCACCAACCCCCAATATTTCTTTAGACACCCACTAAAGATGGAAGAACCCACTTCCTGTATGTAGGCTCCAACCCACACTCAATAAGGAGAGCTATTTCTCATTGTAATTGGTAGCATCTCTGCCTATTTTCATATATGCTCTCTTCAACAACCTTTCTTCTATTCAACCCATGTAACACTATGTCCTCTGCTCACTCTGTAGTAGCCCATTGTTCTTCTCAACAACTTCACTCATCACTACCCTTGCAACACTCTCTCCACACTGCAAAAACTCACAAGGATCTCGACCCTTTTCTCTCCCCAAAGTATACTCAACAGTCAACCTCTTATATTCCATAGGCTCTCTTGGCCTCTCACAGCAACATAGGCATAATCTCGACATCTTCTTTGCAGCACAGACTCACTCTACCTCTTATCAACAGTTCACACACACCCAGAGCTCTCCAAACATCTCACTCTCAACAATGTTGCATTCCCCCACATGCTCAATGGAAATCCTGTGTTTTGTTTCACTATTACACAATGATCGATATTGTCTCTACAGTCAAATGCACTGCCTAAGAGTGTGCTCTTTGAATGGATCTGCATACCATTGCAACATTCGACTACTTACCACTTTTATCATATTAAATGTTGAGTATGCACTCCTTAGAATTTTTTCTCCACTCAGCTACTCAACTACTGCAGCTGCGGCACAATCAATTTTGACAATGGGCACCTGTGTTAATCTGCATACTGAGAATTGAATATAAGTTAAATTGTTCATGCTAGGAATTTCTTGTACAACCAACATGTTTTTCTCTGCCCATGGCTCTCCATTCTTCTTAATTGCTTCATAGAGATCAACATGTACCTCAGGCATGGATTTTTATTTATTTCCTTTTAAGTCACATAGGACTCAAGGGAGAACCTACAACACACCATCATAACTTATGCACTTAACCATTTTTCATTTAATTCCTTATAGCGTGAAATAAATTTCAAGCATGCTTTCTACCTAGAGTCAATTGCTATTTCTGAAAATCTTGGCAATCTTTGTCTCTATCTCCTAGCTACAATATTTGCCATTGATTCCATTAAAGAATCCCTGCAATCATGGTCCTCAATACATTATGCCTTCATTATCTACAATCATCATTCATAGATGAAACAACTTTGCTCCACCACGATTCAATGTTGGTCGGGAGGTGTACGATATTCAAACCTTGCTTCAGTAAGACTGCAATATGTTACATCAATCGCAAAGGCCATTGGCATGTAATACATAGAAATACCACATAATCATGACCTGGGTGTGCCTCTCAATATAGGTCAAGAGGTTGAAAGGTCGTGGGTCGACTCACTTCACCTGTTATGTATATGAATATGCCTCGACTTCATGACTATACCTAGAGGCTTGAAAACTCTTTAACCTTGAAAATTACCACAAAACTAACTCCTGGGTACATATTTCAATCTTGGTCGGGAGATCGTGAGTCAGCCTGCTCTACCTTCTTATGTGCCTATATTTGCGTCAACCCCCGACTTGCCCATAGGCCCAACTAGGTTCCTTTTTCATTGTTTTGGTATGCTCTATTCATTCAACCCCGAAAACCAAATACATAGAAAAACTTCACAAAACAACCCCTTGGCACAAAATTTGAGGTGATACCACATCATCAGCTTATGCCATGCTGACATCATCTAATCCACATGGCACCTTCTATATGGTGACATGTTTCACCTAAAGTTGGTCGATTAGTCTACCCAAAAATGTTGAATCTACCTCTCATGTGTCCTCCATAATGTCATGTGATGCTAACGTCATTTGCCACATTGCTACCAACAAACCATCATGAACCAATCGCATTCCTGCCACTTTTTTATTATATCAAGTCCCACATAGGTTGGGGGTTGGGAGTCGGGTCTTTTTCTCTTGCTAAAATTTGTTGCACAACCTGACCTCTAACTAGTCCCGACTAGACCTCTCTCCCAACTTGGCCAACTACCGACTAATCCACATGATCGACTAGGAGCTGGTCCCACACAGGTTGGGGGTCAGGGGTCAGATCTTTGTTCTCTTGGAAAACTCCATTGCACGGTCTGACCTCCGACTAGGCTAGAATAACCTAAGTCCTGACATTAGTCATAAAATAACAACTTTTTTTTCTCTAAACTTCAACTAGTTTTAACCCCTCATCCAAAAGGCATTTTCCAAACTTCTTTATACCGTTAGAAATCTCTTTCAGACCACTATCCAATTATTGCATCTCTAAGAGAATCTGAGTTGATCTCTTGAGGAAAAGTATACTCCAAACTTTGGTAATTCTAACCATCATAATCATCTTTTTATGGCTTCTCCACTAACCCTGCTACTATGATTATTCTATATAGAACTATGCAACAACCATGGGACTCCCCCTGATCTTGACACATCAAACACATCAATGCTAGCCTGGTTACCATCACAACTATGCTAGTGGACATCAAGGATAACGTATGCTACCACAAATGTCCATGCTATTCTTCTTGACAACAATGCCAACATTCTTTCCAACTCTTAGGCAATGAAAACTTCCCAACGCATCTCGCAACATGACTTTGGGCATCAATGTAAACACAAATATTGTCACTAGACATCGAGACAATGCCAATTTTCCAACACAGGTCTATTCTTTCTTTCTACTACTTCATTTTGTTGTGGAGTCCTAGCAACAAAAAGTTACCTTTTGATTCCATATTTCTCACCGAATTCATTGAACGCTCCTGAGGTAAATTCCCTGCCTCTATCTATTGTTAATCATTTGATCTTCAACTCACTATCATTTTTAATCGTCACTTTGAAATTTTTAAAACAATCTAGTGCTTTTGACTTATATATTATGAAAAATACCCACATCTTCTAGTATAATCATCTATAAATAAAATAAAAAACCTTTCTTCTTATAGAGTTGGAGTTTTGGTTAGACCACACATATATGCATGAATTATTTGGAGAGGCTTTGATATCAAACATTCCCTTTATTTGAAGTTGGTCTTGGTTTTCTTTCCTTACTAACATGGTGCACAAATAATATTTGATGGCTTTGAAATTATGGGGATATCTCTTACTACTTGAATTTTGCTAATCTTCACCAATTTATCAAAGCATAAGTGTCCAAAACGCTTATGACACAACTAGCTTTCATTTGTTTCACTCATGTTGTTGATGCACCTCAACAATTTTTAAATTCCACAAGCCATTTTTAGTGTTGGTCTTCCCATATCCATCTCTACATTCCATCTGAATTTTCTATCAAGAACCCTTATGAATTCAAAAGAAAGCCTACCTTCTTTATCTCATAACATTTTCATCCATTTTGTCTCCTAGTCCTATTGACGTAAATGTGGCATGGCTTCTCTTGTTGATTTCTCATGAGTTTGAAAATACAAGGAAAGAAAAAAAATTATATTATTTTTTCAAAGAAGAGAAGTTTACTTTATGTTTTCAAAGAAGAAGGTTCTTCTTGTTTAAAGGAGATATATATGCAAAGTTTTGTTACCAAAATGATATAAGAAAAAAGAAACATTATTTCTTTCCTTAATCCCTTGGACATTTTTGTTGTTATATATTATGAGGACATATGCAAATCCAATACACATACAAGCATGAAATTCAAGCTCCTTCCAAAGGACATTATCGTCTGCGAGGAAATTTGGTGCCAACAATGATATATGTTTGGTATATAACAATCACCCATAGTCCATGTGGGATATTTATGTTTATTTTTAAAAAATAAAAATGTTTGATAATGCATATAAAGCACATATGGGTGAAGACTTTGTAGGTATATGATCAACGAGAAGCTTGATTTTGAGACAATTAAAAGTTTACCACCAAGCAATGAGATTGTTGTTGCAGTTGAAAATGGTACTTTCTTTTCGAATGAAGAGGGATCCTAATCCACTCTTCATAATACGAACCTTGGGGTATGAAGTTAATCTTTTGTGGTAATTGCTAACACAATTGAATTTTTAATCCCTCTTTATTGTCATTCATTTTTTGGGAAATACAAAAACTCTTTGGCATGATAAAAGTCAATTTGGCTATGCACGTAACAAATACTATATCATACATATGAAATATATCTTTCTATGGAAGGGATTATTAGTATGCCTACTATTAGCTTTAATGGTTGCACTGATATTAAAGTAAGAGTAAAAATGAAACTCATTTCATTGTTATTGTAGCATGGGAATATATTTATGTTGGTGAAAACAAAAAGTAAAAGCAATTAAATAAAGCAGCTCAACAATTCTAAATTGAACCATAGTGATTGAACCTAGAAGATCATAAAATAATATCATATATCATAATGGATATGTGGCTATGGATGAATATGATAAATGGAACTAGAGATCAAGAATGAAAAAAGAGAAGAGAGTTAAATTCTTTAATGGGAAGGAATTGTATGCAAAATTGGCTCTACTATTAATACGAATAGGTGATGAAAGATATGTGCACATGGGTGGTGAAAGCGAACACCAAGGTTGATATGTGATTTAATGTTATGGTTGTTGGTTGGCTTCCTCTGAAAATTAGAAAAAGAATATTGCAAATGGAAAAGAATTGAATAAACAAAGATAAAGAGGCTCGTAATTATTGTACTATGCTATAATTTTAATGCATTAACTTTGGATAATAATTGAGGTAAATATGAACCTATGGATGAAGTTGGGGAAGTATCATATTATAATTTTTTTCAAACAATGGAGTTAGTGAATTTTGTCAATTTTTTAAATCTCAAAGTTTCACTTTGTGGATTATCATCTCACTTTATCTTGACTTTTAATTTGAGTTTATTACCCAAATTATTCTGGAGGCGCATAGGCTTTTGTACACTCTTATGTAATGAAATTCATGTGTAACTTGTAATATATATATATAAAAGGAAGAGTAAGTCTAGCAAAGTATGAATTAAGTGCATACATTAAGTTATGATCTTGATACATTAAAGATTAAAAGATTGAAATAATTTTCTCAAATAGTTCAATAAATACAACTAGAAAACCTTCCTTTGTTGACCAATTCAATGAAGATCGAAGCTACTCATCTGCGAGAGAAGATCTATAAAAGGTAGCATGCAGACAATAGGATTCAAAGGATTTCCTCTTTTTACACCTAGTTGTTGCTCATGGAAAGTGACTACATAGCCCTACTAGTTTACAACCATGTAAAGGTAAGAATAGTTATTACATTTGTTTCATTGTTTTATCATATAAATTGGTATCGACTATATGACTATTATGTAGGACAAATATTCTTACTCACTTGTAACTTAGAAATCGGAGAACCCACAGTAAAAACCATTTTTCCGTCAACGTTTCAACGTTTCTCTCTCATTCTTACTCACTACCAAGTGGTTTAAATCGACTATGTAACACCCTCCATTTCCCCACATATTCCACCCTATAGATGTGTACTTGGTTGAGAATGCAATAAAATGAAGAACTTCCCTTGTGGATCAGACGTCTCTCTGATGGTCTTTGGAATATGGGATTTTATTCTCTCATTAAGTTTCAAACTTTACTTTATTGTTATGTGTATAAATGTTTTAATTTCCTTTTTAACAAACATAAAGTTCTATAAATTTATGTATTTTCCTTTATGTTATGTAAATTTTACTTTTTTACCACATTTTATTGTTTACTACGTTAACCCTAATTTATATATATAATGCTTTCACTTATGTTTTCATATCTAGTTTATTTAATAGTTGTTTTAGTAAGTTGTCTTTCTAACTTTGTTTGATTTATGTACATATTTTAATTATGCCGACGTTTCCATTTGAAATCAACGTTCCTGCGCAGGCGCTGCCATGACTTTTCCCTGGGCATGTTTCTCAATATTGCATTTGAGGGCGTCGTTCTCTTTCTGCATGCAAGACTTAAATTCGTCCAGTTTCAGCAGCTCTGTTTGCTGGAGGACGAGAAACAGTCCGAGATGGATATGGAGCGGATGATTGTCATCTGTGAGATCGACGAAATGATTGTCGTCGGTGAGATCGACGAAATTCGTCCATCAGATATGTTTCTTTATTCTTTATAGCAACGGTAAAGTTTAATTATTCTTTCGAATTACCTGCTATGTTTAGAACCTATATTAATCTAAATCTTTAGATCCATGGACGAATGGGATGATAGACTGTTGAAATCAGTAAATATGGAATTATTATAAATCGACCGTAATATGATGCGAACTTTAAAAGAAACAGGTAAAATTACGAAAATGAGAAAAAAATTTACTAAATATTCAGTCACGCCCATTTCCTTAAATGTCTGTTTTCTTTTTCTGTTGTTTTCTCTTTCATTTCTTTTTCTTTTATTTTCCCTTTATCGTCGTGCTAGATTTCTTAGAGCTGTTGACTCTGCTCATTTTTGTTCAATCCAGATGTGTTCTGGTGTTTTTAACGGCAAAATGCTCGGTCATGCGTTCTCGTGTGTTTAAGTTTCAAATTTCATTTCTGGTCTAATCATATGGTCATAAGTTTAAAATTTCCCTTCACTTCATTGTTACAGTCTGGTCATATGTACATAATTGGATCTCTTCCCACTATGGGCACAAATTGCAATTGCAGAAACTGTCTGTATCATTCTACGTGGATGCAACAGAGAATGTATGACGCATGACATGCATAATATATACTGTATAATAATCGACACGGGAGGATATTTTATCAGAGACCTATTTCGCTTCTTTGTTGCGCAATCAACTTTATAAGTGAATACTTCTATGTGGCCGAAGCTTGTTCACTGTTAAGATTCTAAGATACCCTGAAATAGACACACCGGTCGCCAACTTTTGATCCGACGAATGCATCTCCTCGTGTTATATAGCTGCAATTGGGAGAGGCCTCTTCGACGCTTCATCCTCCATCGTGTAACTGGACATCCATATGTTTGTCAATCCAACATTTCCGCGTTGATCTCACAACTTCTCTGATCGTAAATTATCTCCATGATTTCTAATTTTTATGTTTGTGTCTGATATGTTGCTCGTATTCGCTTTTTATCATTTCCTGCTACTGTTTTATTCAGAGATCGACCTAATATGATATAGTTATTTTGCTTACCGATACATCCCTTCATAATCACAGAAAAATGGATGCCGAGAACGGCTCGAATCAACTAATGAACATTTCCAGGCATGAAATGGAAGACCGGGAGGTCACAAAGGTGAAAGAAGGCTCGATGTTATATAGAAAATTTAAACACTGTCCCAATGGCTGCATGGATTTTGTTCCGCCTACTCCCCTTCGAAAGGTATGCCTTACGGTTCAGTACGCTATTCCATCTCATTTTACCATCTCATATATTCATCTCACTGTTCAAGGTTATTAAACTTTGAATCTATAATAAATTTCAAGATGTGTTCTGGTGTGTTTAAGTTTCAAATTTCATTTCGCTGAACATGTTGTGTTTCTTTGGCACAACATGTCATATTGATCTTTGAGGTGATAATGTCCAGAGCAGTTGCAACACAACTTAATTCTCTCTACACAGAAGAGGAATTCAAGTTCTACCTAGAGGATTCCAGGACAGGGGCCTACTCTCGCCGCCTGCTTTTGTTGCTGCTCAGCTTGTCTGCCTACACCATCCTTTTCTTAGAATTGGTGATTCCTAGTGCTCTACTAGAATGTTCCTCTCACTTTTGGCTTCTTTGTCTACTGCTGAATCTAACTCTTGACAGGAAGACTCACCTTTAGCATTTTATTGCATATATGTGCTTTCAGCACGGCTAAGACTGGTTTTCCATACTGGAGAATTGCACTAATGTTACATTTTATTAATGATTTCGCATATCAACTGATGTGAAAATTATATATCTTTAACTGCAGATAGTCAATGATGTAATCAGCAGAGTGCTTTCTGCAGGATTTGTGCGGTATATTAATAGTTTATATGGTAGGTTTCTTCTGTCGTTTTACTTTTTTATTGAGACTTTATGGTAGCTTCTCATTTCGTACTTTATAATTATATTAATAAACAATATATTCTTGTTTCAGATCGCTCATATATTTTTGTTTCAAATCAATGTTCCCTGATATATTTTTGCTTTAGATCAGTGTTAACTGTTGTTAACTTATATCCGAGTATCTAGTGTTTTGTTATGCAAAAACTAACTTGAATTTAAATTTGAAAATCAGTGTGAAGACCTTGAATTTTGATTATTATTTTTCTAACTTTATTAGGACGTCGAATTATCTAATACAGTAAATATTATAAGTCGATTGAGAAACCTCAGATATTTTGTAAGTATTTTCAAATTTATGTTAGTATATTGTATGTCCTGGTCCTCGGGCTGGAGCGTTTCTTTCAGAGGGGCTATAGCCACTTGCAAAAGCATCTTTGCAAAGGCTCTCTGGTGCCGATACCAAGAAATTGAGACGAAATGTTGTTTTACAGTTAACCTTTCCAGCTTTGTGCTGCAAAATTTCCATTTTGGCATGTTACTTTTGAACAATTGGTATTATTGATATTCACGACGAGGAAAAACCGGTCGGTGGTATTATAGAAGTCAAATTTATAAATTAACATTTATCAGTGTAAAGGATTATTCAAAGCATTTTAATCAAAACATTATTATACTTGCATTTTCTTTAAATTTTATTGTATTTAAAATCAGAATAAATCTATATTATTTATTAAAAACATCTCTGTATAAACATTCACAACTTCCTTCACCAATAAACTTTTGGGTTGTTGTTATTACCAATAAACTTTTGGGTTGTAGTTATTTTTATTTAGATTGTAAATTTAAAAAATATTTTAGAATATAGTGGGTATGGGAGATATCAAACAAGATTCCAGGATATCTGGTGATCTTCAATCACATAAGTTGAGGAGTAGCTCTCTTATTATCTAGAATATTAAGAAGCTCTCTTATTATCTAGAATATTAAGAATCTTATGATGTTGAATATTAAGAATGATAAAAATGAATAGATCAATCAAAAGATTCTGTATAATATTTGATCAATGGCGTTTAAGGGGCGAATTATCGATCTAAATTTGATATATTTGACCATACTACTGTTTGAATGTTTCTAATTGATCTCCTCAATCCTCAGAATTAATCCTGGTAGACCAACAAACCCCTTTGAATGACAGGTTATGAGGGTGGAGTTGTTCAAGATTATGAGAGAGCAACACGAAGACAATTTTGAAAGCTTCATATTCTAGAAAGTCGTTCCTGTTGTTGGGGACGTTGCAGTGGATCATAATCTTGGAATTGATGAGGAGGCCACAAGAGAGCATCTCTCGGAAAATATGGACACCTTTGTTGATGACAGGTTTGCTTAGTTCTAGTTATACGTAGGAAAAAGGCTCTGTTTGACGTAGGTGTTTGTCCTAGTTATACCTAGGAAAATGTGAAGATTCCTAGTTATAGGGAGTGTACGACAGATAGGAAAATGCTCAAGTTGTGGCCACAGTAGGAAAGGCCGGTGCGGTAAAACGACTTAGGCCAAGAAATTATTCCCAGCCAAACGCTATGCATTTGATGCCTCATGTTTTTTTGTACGTGCGTCATCTGCGATGCACAGGCTGCCAACTCTTGGATGTACGATAGCTCAAATTTGTATTTTTTTCGTTAAAGTATATAATGATATAGTTGTTAGAGTATGTAATTACGTCGTAAGGCGTTTCCATTTGAAATCAACTTTCCTCTTGGGTTACGTGTACATTTCTGAGCCTTTGATTTAAGTGTTAGACGATGAAACTAATTTCATCCATCCAATTGATGAGACCGGTATACGATGAGACCCGCAGATAGACGGTTGCTAGGCAGATGAAATGAAAAATTTGAATGGTTGTCATATATCCAGGTTGCATCTTAAACATGTTCTTCCATCCACGTTCCTGCGCAGGTGCTGCCATGACTTTTCCCTGGGCATGTTTCTCAATATTGCATTTGAGGGCGTCGTTCTGTTTCTGCATGCAAGACTTAAATTCGTCCAGTTTCAGCAGCTCTGTTTGCTGGAGGACGAGAAACAGTCCGAGATGGATATGGAGTGGATGATTGTCGTCTGTGAGATCGATGAAATGCCATATTTCGCTGGTTCCTTGCCTCGGCGTCTCAGTAGTCGGGGCTCATAGGGTAATCCGTTGAAGAACAAATGGGTCGGATCTCCCGTTGCGCTTTCATATTCATACATGGTTATGTACCTCGTATGGGCCGCGCTTTCCTTTCGGGGACGACGGTACTCGATTAGTTTTTCAGGGATTCGGCTTTCATCACGGGCAAGCAGGATGCCCTTTTTGTGCTCGATCACAAACTTCATCACGATCCTGTTCAGGTCGTCCACAGGGTCCCTGGTTGGGTATGGATATGTTGCATTGTCCGTTTAGATGGCCTCGTCCGTGCGCGAATCGCTGAAGTCGATGACGATGTCTGCAAGCTCAGAAGGACCCAGCAGGAATTTTTTCACAGTCACCGGCTTCGGTAAGTAGGCCGAGTCTGAGCCTACATGCATCATGGTGAGGCTATTGCTCAATGCGAATCTGTAGAACCGAGCGTTACTGGCATTCATGATCCTGAATCGGTATTTCCTTATCTTTATTTCATATTATCTATGACCACTCTGTCCAAAGTTAACAAGCACATTTTCATGAGAATTAAAAAAAAAAGATATATCCTTTCTTGTATGCACCATATCCTGAATGCCTTTTCCTGTTGATCATATTTGCTTCTCAAGTTTTATTTTCTTCAGCTTCTTAATCCCCTTCTCTCCAAAGTGTCAATACTGCTAGCCTGACTGCCATATCCTTTATGAGAATCTGTTGGGCTTTTGAAGTAGGCTACTGCACTTAGTACCCCATACATCTCAAGCTTATGTATACTTTCATATCAAAGAACTTCACTGCCTCTGGATCTGGTAATTTGATCTTTAGAACATTCACCTCCAGCTATGGGTGAATACCAAATTAACATTTCAGGAAAAGGCATGTACAACAAATGCTTGACCATGCAGTAACTTCATACAATTCATTTGCAGTCCATTACGATGTATGGATGCACTTGGGTCATTTAGCAGAGGTTTTCAGTTACTGTGTGACTTGTCTCTATAATTTATTTGGGACTTGTGTTCCACACTCATGTGCATGATGGTTTATTATGCAATCTTTGTTGGTTGCAGATTGGTAGAACAATCTAATTTATTTATTTATTAATTATTACATTCACATCCAGTTGACTCTAGGATACATTCTGGTCATTATATGAATAAAAGGGTAGTTTAATGACCCCTTAGACCGTGTTTTAGTGGAGCTCAAACACAGGTATCTCATTATTATTATAATATATGCTCAATATATTATTAATGTACTGTCGCTCTCACATTTGAATTCCTGGCAACGATTGAATCTTGGATTATGGCAGTCTTGTACTGATTAGGTAGGCGGGAGAACCATATGGCATACTATAAGATTAACAGGCATCTCCTTTTCAAAGCAGATAAACTGCTGAAATATAACCAATGGAGAAAATATGCCACTTCACATAGTCTAAAGATATTTTCAAGCTTTACTCCTTTGAAACTGATACAGTTTGGTAGGGCAGATCCAGGCAAAAATGCAGCCCCGGTGGATTCTGCTTAACACTCACTTGATCTCATCAATGGACCAATGCCCTGGTTATCTACCCATGCTTGAAGTGTTCATTCTTTGGTGGTTATTTCCCATTCTGCCAATCATTTTGGACAATCTCTTGTCACCTACTTTGCTCTAGATGTTAGTGCTCCTAACCAGTTCGGTAATTTTAGTCTTCAAGTACTTGTATATGGCCTGCTATTGAGATCTTACATGTAACAGAAGTTTTACTGTTTGACCATTGCTACATATTGTCATGAAAGTCAGGTCTGACAGTCATCATATTAGTTTGATTATTATTGCTAGCAATTCACTGAAGGTCATTTTTTGAGTGCATTGTTCATCCTAGCTACTGCCTCATTGATCACACACCTCGAGCTGCAGAATTAGAGATTTATCCATCTGCCCATTTCAGTATTTAGATTGTAAAAATATGTTTGCATTATCTGGTGATCTACATATCTTCCCAATACAGTTCAAGGGTTTTGGAATTTGTTTATATACTTCTGGCATCATGATAGATCGCAGTTGCTGGTTGACCACTTCGTTTTAATAGGCCCTTTGTACTGCTGTTTGATGTGACTATTATTCCTCTAGTCTCTTAGTACTTTGATTTTACACCCTCATCCAGGATTTTTTTTTTTTGGAAGTGCTTTACGAAACAATTCCCAAAGTTTGCTGCCCTGTTTAGAGCAGACTTCCTTCTGCCAAGGTGCTACGGGCCAGGTTCGTGAGGTAGCTATTCTGCCAAAATTGTGCAGGGCTTGCAGTTGGCTTCATCTCTTTGAAACTAATACTATTTGGGTGTTGTAGATCTGGTTGAAAATATAACGCTGGTTGATAGCATAGCACTCCCTTGATCCCATCAGGTACCATTCCCCGAGTTTTTGAGTGATCTTGATTTTTCACCATCATCTTGGAATGTGTTTTCTACAAGTGATTTGAGAAACATACCCCAAAAGGGGCTGCCCAGTCGAAGAGGTTGTATGCTACCAAAATGGCCTGGGCCTTGCATTGGGTTTTACTCCTTTGAAACTGATACAGTTTGGTGGGGCAGATCTAGGCAAAAATGCAGCCCACATCATCAAATGGCCATTACATCAAGTCCTGGAATGATGGCTTTGCAAATGAAAGCAGAGTAGTACTGCAATTATTTTTTCATGGACTAAAAGAAATGTATGCATACAATAAATATTGATATTTAAAAACAGTATGCAAGATCAGAATGAATGTAAGAATGAATGTAAGAACCAGCATGAAAAAGGTTTTGCAGCCCTGAATTTATGGAAAAGTCTTTTTGGAAGACTCACGTGATTTTGAAGCTTTCTAAGTCTACTCAGAATTCTTTTAGGCCCAAAACTTTCAATGTCAAACGACATCAACAAAAATGGAACCTTATCTCTCAGTTTGTACTGAGTCTTTAATTTCCTTATTAAACCCAGCCTTCGTTGTCCACCTTGAGGGTGACACATTTTGTAATTTGAATATTTAAATGTGTCACTCTTCCGTATATAAATTTCAGGTAAATTATGTGACAATACCATCATCATCTGATAAGGATTACCTTGGGTTGCTTGTGTTTGTGTCTAGGGTTGTTGTGCAGTTTCTATGTAGTTACATCACACTTCCACTTTATGCCCTTGTGACACAGGTCAGTCTACTCCATGTTCATTGAAAATACAATCAGTTTAGGTGTTTGACAGGATCGATTGAACTTGAGAAAATGATGGCTTATATAATTACAAAAAAGGAGAGTTACATCGTCCAAGTATTCACTTAGTATATTCACCTGGTTTATTTTGTACAGAAATAGATTAATCAAACCCTACATTGTGATATTGAATATCTTACTTATACTGATAAAATTAGAGATAAGGTGTCACCTGATAATGCATTAACACAGTGGTTTAATGACACCACTTTTGGTTTTTTTGTGGTTGATTTTGCCCAAAATATGAGTAGAAATTGTTAAAACCATAGTTTCTGACTAGAAATACATGGGGTTCGGCAGCTTGAAGGTCCTAATCTCCTTGGTACTAGTGGTAATGCTTCTGAGGACAAAGGCAGTCCTTTGACAATAGCTCATATACAAAGGTTTCGAAGCTTCTATATTTTAAATGGCTAAACAAGATAGCTTCTATATCTTAAATGGCTAGGCAAGATTTGTTAGCCCTATGGATTTTAATTTATGAAACCATTTATACTTATGTTACCTGACTAATTGGCTCTCTTATGCACCAATGTTCTTGGATCATATGCCCATTTTGTATGGAATGTCTACTAAGTGGTTCCAGTTAATGGGGCATTGATTTGAGTGTTCAATATATTCTTATTCTTTATCAAAGTAATTTTTTTGCTCTATTTTCTTTCTTCAATTTATGCCTTACGCCGTTTCCTTTGCAACATCTGGTGCAAATGCTAGTTTTATTTAATTTTTACTAACCTCTTTCACTAGTGTTATCACCAAAAAATTGATCATCTAGCCTAATTTATTAGATGAATCAAAGTATACCATGTAAAGCCAATTTTACCCTAGCAAAATTGCTTTCACTCTGAGAAATTACCAAATAAACCACCTTTATTAAGTAATTTATAGTTAAACCCATGAAGGATAATTAAATAAATCCTTATTTAATTGATTTTCTTCTAGGAATAATTAATTTAACCACTGTTTTATTATTATTCCTTGACAAATTTGATCCAATCATGAAAAATAAATATATAAATCATTATTTTTCTTATTTTTCTCTAAGAATAATTAATTAATCACTAATTAATTATTATTCTTTATTAAATTTGACTAAATCCCTTAGGAATAATTAAATAAATCTTTATTTGTTTATTATTCCCTAACTAAATTCCTTGAGATGATAAACAAATCATTTATTTATTTATTATTTCTAAATAAAAGTTTAAATACTTTTTCCCTCCTAAACAAATATAATAAATTATTCCAAGAATGGGATCAATAATATTTTCTTATGCTCATTATTCGAGGATAACTCAATATTTTGTTATAAATAGAAGGGTTTTCCATTCATTATTCATTTTTTATTATTTTCATTGTTGCACTCACTGTTGTAACTCTGATTATTTTCACTGTCACACACCATATTTTTGTTGGGATTACACATTATAGAGGAGAGAGACTCTATAGAAGTTGAAGACGTTTGAGGATAGCCAAGAACCCATCCCATAGAGGGCGATTGGTAACATTTATTTGTTCTCTTCACAGGTTTTATTATTAAATTATTCTTTACATATCTGGTTTCCATTGGATATTTGGGGTTATTACTCTTTCTCTCATTGTTTAACTATGATCGTAGCATAGATCAGAATTTTGGCAGGTTTTGTTTCTATCAATAGTTGCAGATCTAAAATGTTTAGAAGTCATTTCTATTGTTGAGACTGTTTGTCATCCACAATCTTATGTGGGTCCTTTTCGTACATCATTGAGAAGAAAACACTACAACAAATTGGCAACTCCACTGGGTTTTATACTTCAAATCTAGAAACCTGGGTGACCTTTGGTTTTCAGCTTAGGGTTTCTTCTTTTTTCAATTCTATTAATGTTTCCTAGTGTTTTAACCCTAGATCTGATAAATTTCTAACTTTTGCAAGCTTTGTGGTCGTTTCCACAGGTCACAAGAACCAGTCACGGCAAAGGCGACACTTTTTTTCAACATTTGTAGACCAGGAGTCTTAGAATAGAAATCATGGTTTTCAGCCCAAAAGGTGTGATCTGGGATTTAGAACGTAGCCTTTAGCCCAAAAGTGTGATTTCATCAAAAACAGGTCAGAACATGTGATTTCTGGGTTAGGGTTTTTCTCAGATCTGTTTTTGGGTTTTGCTGAGAGCTGTCTACTAGGTGTCTGACCTCTCTCTCATCCTGCTTAGGCCTTGATCCATTCTATTTTACTCGTTGAAGTTGAATTTAGCCTCCCCTAGGGCTTCTAGTACACTTCCACCTTTCACTGAGCAGTTTAGCTGAGTAAGAAGTATGAGTTTCTACAGCACTTTCAGCCACATTTTCCATATCTGTAACCTTTTGTTTTAGATCTATTACGATATATTGCTACCATCCATAGCTTCACATTTAAACTCGTTTGGTCATTCCCTTAGGGTCCCATCGGTTGCCTTACGTGTTTCACCCATCTCCCTATATTTTTGCAGTGATCTTCCCCTCTGGTTTTTTGTTGTTGTTGCACCACTTTCCAGCAACTTAGAGTCACTTGATCCCAGTCACAATGACATTCAGATCTCTTGACCATTTCAATGTATTTTCCATCAGTTTAGCCACCAAGTAGTACAATGTTTGTAAACTTGGTTTGGGTGGGTTTTAGTTAATTGTTTTGTTGTTCATTTTCTGTTATTTATTTTAGTTTATTTGTAGCAAGATTTTTTCTTTTTTTACAAACACGATCTGGGCTTAATCAATTAATACACTTGCACACACAAGCACACCTTAAGTGAAGGGTTCTTGGTTTACACCACCCAGCCAAGACTTAACATAATAAATTTATCTCACCGCATCAGACACAATATATATATTGTTGATCTCACTTCACCACTTCCATGGTCTGTGTGTCCTCCCATCATTGCACCACCAAGGCATGTGTTGCAGATACTATTAGGCCTTCACCCCCAATTTCCACTTGGGCGTATTACTCCTCCTTGTTGGGTTCAAGTTCATAACCCTCCAAGTCCCCATCTCGAATCTTCTCCTGGTCCTTCTGATTCCTCATCTGATTCTGAGCCTCCTTCACCGCATATCGTCACCATGTCTGGACCCACAGCTGGTGCAGGAACCCAAACTGGTGGTGGCTTTAGTACTATATCGGTGGTCACATAAGGCGAAATAGTCTCAAGAACCATTCCGGCAGCCCCCATGCTCCCCTTTATGGTTGGGTTAAGTCTACCGAATCTAAACCAATTGATAAATGACCCCATACACCATGATTCTGGTTGGCCATATATGTTGACTAAGCTTCCCTCAAAGATCCCAAAGTTTGGGGGTATTGCTGGAGAGGATCCTACCTGTAGGTTTTAACCCTGTACATAAATTATCTGCATACAAATTCTAAAACACAGAAAATAAACAATGTGAGAACATAACATATAAAACACATATACACAGAGATTTTCCCCTAGATCCCAAAACTGGGACTACCAACTTGATTTTTCATTATATTCATTTCAATGTTACAATACATATTTATACATGCCAAAGCATCAATACCATGGACCGAAAACCATCGACGTTCCAAAACCATGGACCAAAAAACCATAGGTAGGTTCACCAACCTAATATAGGGTCCAAAAAAAATTTTCCCGGGGCGCTACCCCGGACTCCATAGACGGGGGCTACCTGCCCCCCTCAAACCCCCCTATGATCCCCCCACTGTGCAATCGACACAATGAAAGGAGGGCTCTGCCCCCCCTCTAATCCCCCGGTTCACTACATAGGTTAGTCGTGGAAAGAATATAACACAACCCAACATTATCCCACTTGTTATTTTCTTTCCACAGGGGGCCACAGGAGAGCTTAGCATTTTTCCAGCCTTGAAATGCCCATTATTTCTCTACACTGGGAGAACTTCTCAGAGCTCACAGATTTTGTCAATGCATCTGTAGTATTCTTCAAAGTGTCCACCTTTACCAGAAACACCTTTTTGTCTACTATCATATCCCTCACAAAGTGATATTGAACATCAATGTGCTTTGTCTTTGAATGATAAGCAAGGTTCTTTGCCAAGAAAATTGCACTATGGCTTTCACAGTCTATCCTTATAGCTCCCTGTACTAACCCCATACTTGAACATAATCTCTGTAACCAAACTACTTCCTTGCTTGCATGAGTGGTTGCCATGTATTCTGCTTTTGTAGTTGATAGTGCCACTACAGATTGTTTCTTACTCATCCAACTGACTGCACCTCCAAATAGGTTAAACACATACCCACTTGTAGATCTTCTTTGATCCAAATCTCCAGCCCAGTCTGCATCAACAAAACCACAGATATCCAAAACTTTGTCCAATCCTGGTCTTCCTTGGTAGCACAAACCATAATCACTAGTGCCACGCAAATACCTGAAAACCCGCTTCACTGTTGTCCAATGCTCCTTCCCTGATTTTGAAATAAACTTGCTCAATACTCCCACTGCAGGTGCAATGTCTGGTCTAGTACAAACCATTGCATACACCAGGCTACTGAATGCACTTGCATATGGAACACGGGACATGTCCTCTTCCTCTTCTTACATCTTTGGACACTGTTCAGTAGATAACTTTACACCTACAGGAATAGGAACCTTCACCGGCTTACTATCATGCATATTGAATCTCTGCAATATTGTCTCAACATACTTCCTCTGGTTTAACCAGAGCTTCCTCTTTGCCCGATCTCTTTTAATTTCCATGCCCAAAATATAGTTTGTAGCACCAAGATCTTTCATGTCAAATTTGGAGGACAATTGGGTCTTCAAATCCTATATAATTTCTTTATCATTTCCAACCAACAACATATCATCCACATACAAGACCAAATAAATAACACGGTCACCAATTAATTTAAAATACACATAGTGATCTGCTTTGCTTCTAGTGAAGCCAAGTCCCCGTATAAATAGATCAAATCTCTGATACCACATCCTTGGTGATTGTTTTAACCCATACAAAGACTTCTTTAACTTTCATACCACTTCTTTCTTACCCTTCACCACAAAGCCTTCAGGTTGCTCATGTAGATCTCCTCTTCCTGATCCCCATGAAGAAATGTTGTCTTCACATACATCTGTTCTACCTCAAAAATCAAAAGCAGCAGCAACAGATAAAAGTAACCTAATAGAAGTTATCTTGGCAACACGAGAAAAAATATCACCAAAATCAATTCCTGACACCTGGGAATAACCTTTTGCTACCAACCAAGTTTTGTATTTCTCCACCTTTCCGTTTGCATTTCTCTTCTTCTTGAACACCCATTTGTTGCCAATGGGTTTCCTTCCAACCGACAACTCCACCAGATCCCAAGCCTCATTTTTGTGCAAAGATGCTATTTCATCCACCATGGCCTCTTTCTAGAGTTTTTCATCCTCTGAATCTACTACTTCCTTCACAGTTCTGGGATCATCACCAGTAATAGATAAAGCAAAATTTGAACAAAAAGAAGATGGACTATACCTTTATGGCTGCCTTCTTTCTCGAACTGATCTTCTTACACCCGGAGTTTGTGGCTCTTCATCTTCTGATTCCTCCTCTACTATAGAGTTTGATTCTTCCTCCTTTAGCTCAAACTCTATCTTCTCAGGTTCATTTGGTTGGACTTCATGTTTAATAACATCTTTCACCTCTATAAACACCACATCTCGGTTATACACGACCTTCTTTGTTAGTGGGTTCCAAAGCTTATAACCCTTTAAACCATCCTTATACCTAATAAAGATGCACTTTTCAGATTTACTATCCAACTTGGTTCATTTCTCCTTTGGAACATGTACATATGCCTCACATCCAAATACCCTCAGATGTGATAGAGAGGGTTTCTTACTAGTCCATATCTCTTGTGGAGTCTTATCCTCCAACGTTGATGAAGGTGATCTGTTGACCAGGTAACATGTTGTCTCCACATCCTCTGCCTATAATTCCTGTCCTAATCCGACACCATTGAGCATGCTTCTTTCCCTCTCCATCAACGTCTTGTTCATTCTTTGCAACTCCATTTTGTTGAGGTGTATATGGAGTAGTTTTCTGCCGTGCTATACGACACTTCTTACAGAATTCTTCAAATTTGTCACTGCAAAAATCTCCACAATTATTTGTCCTCAACACCTTTATCTTCTTCTCTGATTAGTTTTCCACCAAAGCCTTAAATTATTTAAACCTGTCAAAGACTTCTGATTTCCTTTTAAGGAAATATATCCATGTATTCTTTGAGAAGTCATCTATAAATGATACATAGTACACAGACTTACCCAGTGATGGAACCTTCACAGGTCGAAACACAACACTGTGCACAAGCTTTAATATATGTTTCGCCCTCTTACCACCAAAGGGGAAACTCCCCGATTCTGCTTCCCATATACACAATTTTCACAGAAATCAAAATCTAGAGAGCTATTACTCATACCTTCTACCATACCTTTACCGTGAATTATTCGAAGGCCCTTCTCTCCAATATGTCCAAGCCTTTGATGCCACAACATGGTCTTCTCTCCAGAGACCACTAGATTTTCTACTCCACTTTCAGGAACCATAGAACTATTGCACCCATCAACAATAGTGTTACTTTGCAGCTTGTATAGAGTTCCAGTCCGAACTCCCCACATCAATATCAGTGCTCCCCAAACCATATTGCAAGTATCCTTCTCAAACACTGTTTTTACACCTGCATCATCTAGCTTGCTTACAGAAATCAGATTTCTGGCTAATGCAGGAATATGCAGAACACCCGGAAGTGTTCTAACCCTTCCACCTTGCAACTTCAACTTTAGTTTTCCGCGACCAACGATTCTAGCCTTCCTATCATCCCCTAAGAAGACATCACCACTATCATATTTATCATACTCACAGAACCACTCTCTATGGGAAGTGAAGTGAAGGGATGCACCTAAGTCAATCAACTATGCCTCATGATCTACATGTGTACTTGAAGAAGCCACGTACACATCCTGAACTTCATCTGAGGTGGTTTTCGCCTCTACAAAAGCAACGTCATCAGATCCCTTTCTTTTATCAGGAGTTTTAGATTTACATTCCCTTTTGTAGTGCCCTTCCTCTCCGCATTTCCAGCACACCACCTTTACAGGTTTTCCTAGAGATTTAGATCTCCCTCTAGATTTAAATCTCCCACTCGATGACTTATTTTTGTTTCTGTTCTGGGACCGTCCTTGTATAGACAAGGCATCACCATTCTGGCTCTCCATATTTTTCCTTCTCATCTCCTCTATCAGCAAGGATGAGACTATTTCATCAAACTGCAAGGCAGTTGCATTGCTACCTATTGCAATAACCAAACTATCCCACGAATCTGCTAGAGAACACAACAAACTGATGCACTTATCTTCATCTGAAATTTTAAAATCAATAGACGCTAACTGACTTACCACAGTATTAAATGCATTCAAATGCTCTAACACCGAGTCTCCATCTTTCATCCTCAGGTTATACAACTTTTTTCGCAGGAACAATCTATTCACCATAGATTGAGATTAGTACAAAGTCCCTAAATTGTCCCACAAAGCCTTTGCCTTAGCTCCCCCTGATACATTCAACAATATTGAATTTGAGACACACAATCGTATTGTGCTCTTTGCCTTTCGATCCAACTTCTTCCATTCTTCATCGGAGACTCCCGATGGTTTAGTACCTAGATCTACTACGATCCACTAATCTTTGTCCACCAACAAATCCTCCATCTTGAGTTTCCACAACTCAAAACTCTGACCATTAAATTTCTCGATCTCTATCTTTCCATTGCTCGCCATCTTCTTTCACCACCAGAATTGATCTATCAGGCCTCCCACTGAACAAGGTCTACCACAGACCCAAGTGAAACCCCTCATCAACAAAGGCATCCCCTTGAAGCCAAAACAACTCCAATAGAAAATGTAAGTTTCAACCCTATACAAAAATTACCTGCATACGAATTCTAAAACGCAGAAAAATAAACAATGCGAGTGCATAACACATAAAACACATATACACAGAGATTTTCTCGTAGATCCCAAAACCAAAAGTGCCATCTTGATTTTTCATTACATTCCTTTCAATGTTACAATACATATTTATACATGCTAAAGCATCCAATACCATGGACCGAAAACCATAGGTAGGTTCGCCCAACCTAATATAGGGTCCAAACATGTTGAAATAATTTAGAAAAAGTAGTTGAAAGGCCTAACATGGCATAAAATGGAGAATGAAGCATAAATATGAAGAATAAAGCATATATATGATAATAGATATATTGATATAAGCTTAGAATGAGATATTAGGATTTCCTAAAATAGAGACAAGAATAATGGAGGAATATATTATTCTTTAGTGGTGTTTTGAAGGGAAATTAAAGAGTGGCGAGAGTGAGTGGGTATCACCTTTGATCATAATGGAAAAGAAGGAAATACATTATGGGACTTAGTACATGTTCAAAGGATTAAGTGGAAGTTTGTGCTCTACAAGAGGTTATAGAGGATAGATCTATAGATGTAGTTAAAAATCTAAAATTAATTGTAATTAAGAACTTTAATTTAATCTTTATAATTATGAGAATATGATATAATCAATATAATCTTGGTCACATAAAATCCATAAAAGTAAGAAAGAAAATGATTAGTTAGAAAAGATAGAGTACTACCATGTCATGCTTATGAGAACATGATCAGCAATGTAATATTGGTCTCACAAAATCCATATTCCCCATAAGTAGTATTGCAAGTGTGATATTATGGACACCTGATTTAATGATGATTCAGGGGTGATGGAGGCTTTTTATGTTCTCTAGGTGTTTTAAAGGGAGGACACTCTATCAATTATTCTTAACATTTTCTAGTTTTGTTTATATGTGGGATCTTCTTTTGGTCTATCAGTGCAGTTATTACAAAATTCCCTTTTCACTTTTCAAGAATTGTAGAGTTTGTGGCTTTTGGATACTCTTCACTAGTCTCTCTCCATTTGTCTCATGTTTCATTTCTTAGAAAATTAGTGAAAATTGGAGTGGATTTGAAATCTAAAGTTTAGTAGTTGAATGATCATGTTTTTTCTTTCATCCTCTTCTAAAAGAAATTACTTTGATTCTCAAGCATAAGTATGGAAAACAATGCATAAGGTGTGAAATATTGCATATTTGGCAGCAGCTAAGTGTTAGACCAGAGCATACATAACACACAATAGATTTATACTCAGAGACAGACAAATGGAGAAACAACAAGATTACTTAATCAGAAATAGCAGAATAAATAAAACAATCATTGGAGAACAGAAATCACTTTGCATTACATTACAGGCTTGGGCCTTGGCTTAGTTCTATTTTCTTTGGGAATATGTACGAATGCTTCACATCCAAAGATTTTCAAGTGAGAATAATTCAAATTCTTACCAGTCCAAACTTCTTCAGGGATACCGCAATCCAAGGCTGTAGTTGGAGATCTATTTATGAGGTAGAAAGTGGTCCTGTCTACTTCAGCCCAAAAATTCTTCTCCAAACTGGAATTGGACAACACACTTCGCACCTTTTCCATAATGGTGCAATTCATCTTTTCTGCGACACCATTTTTTTGAGTACCAGGCACAGTCTTCTCATGTTTTATGCCAAACCTGTAATAATATTCCTTAAATGTGTTTGAGCAATATTTTCCACCATTATTTGTTCTTAAACACTTCAACAATTTGTTAGTCTCTCTTTCAACAGCAACATGGAATTTTTGAAATATTCCAAACACTTCACTTTTATTTTTTATAGGATATGCCCAAACTTTCCTAGATGCATCATCTATAAATGTTACAAAATATGATGCTCCTCCTAATGATTTGATGTTAACAGGCCCAAACACATCCGAGTGTACCAATTCTAACACATTTTTCTTTCTCTCATGTCCACCTCTAAGGAATGTAACCCTTCTTTGTCTACCATATATACAATGCTCACAAAGATCAAGATTGTAGGATTTCAAACCTGGCAATAAATTTTTACCAACAAGGATTTTTAAGCCTTTCTCGCTCATGTGACCCAAACGCTTATGCCACAGATCTGCTGAATTTCCTTCTTTTGTGACAGTAACCAAATATGATTTTCCTATCAGTGTCTTCAATGTGTATAATGTTCCTGTCTTGGGTCCTTTGGCCATGACCAATGCACCTTTGCTAATTTTCCAGCCTCCTTTTCCAAAGCTTGTCGAATAGCCTTCATCATCCAATCGTCCCATAGAGATTAAACTCATGCGCATTTCTGGTACATGCCTAACCTATTTCAACAATATATCTTGTCCATATTTCATCTTGATCTGGACATCTACCACTCCAACAATACTGCAAAAATGACTATTCCCCAAATGCACTCTACCATAATCACCGGGATTATATGAAACAAAACTATCTTTGCATGGGGTTACATGGTGAGATGCCCCAGAGTCAAGGATCCAATCAAAGCCACATGCATCCTCTACTGAAACAGTAAACAACACATCACCATCTGTGGCTACAGTAGTAGTCTCACCTTCATTTGTGCTGGATGACTTGTGATTTGTACTAGATGGTCTCTTATCCTTTTGTCCTTTCTTCCAGAATCGACATTCTTTCTTCATGTGCCCAAGTTTGCCACAATGAAAGCAGATGATCCTTCCTCTCCTTGATTTTGATCTGCCTCTCGATCTTGATCGCCCTCGCCAGCCTCAATCCATTCTCCTACCATGATCAGTTAGAGCTAGAGCCTCTCCTCCCCGGTTTTCCGCAATTAACTTGCGTCACAGCTCCTCATTCATTAAACTGCTGCTGACATCATCAAACTTCAGGGTCCCTGTAGTTGTTGAAGTGCTCATAGCTACAATTAAATTTTCCCAGTTGTCTGGCATAGAACAAATTAGCAAAATAGCTCTAATTTCATCATCTAAAATGATTTTAATAGAGGCAAGCTGATTAGTAATAATATTAAATGCATTCAAATGCTCAGCAACTGAAGCACCGTCCTTCATTTTAAGATTATAAAGCTTCTTCATCAAGAACATTTTGTTTGACGTCGTGTTCTTCTCATATAGATCATAGAGCTTCTTCCATAATCCTTCTGCCGTCTTTTCTCCAGACACATTGAAATAAACATTCTTTGCTAAATATTGGTGGATTGTTGCAATCGCCTTTCTATCTAGCTTATTCCACTCTTCATTTGTCATCGATGAGGGTTTCTTTTTTATGCCCTCAGTCGGCAAATACTGATCCTTTAAAATCAATATATCCTCCATCTTTGATTTCCATAGGGCAAAATTAGCCCCGCTCATTTGTCATCGATGAGGGTTTCTTTGTTATGCCCTCAATCGGCAAATACTGATCCTTTAAAATCAATATATCCTCCATCTGTGATTTCCATAAGGCAAAATTAGCCCCGCTCAACTTCTCCATATTTGTAATTGTTGTCTCCATTTTCAATCAAATTCATGCACAAAAACTCCACTTAAAAAGAAAATTTTAATTATTACTCTTTAAAATTTAGTAATAATGACGTTTCTCCTTTTAAAATACCCTTTTCAAAATTCCTGCTCCTTTTTAAAATATACTTTTCAAAATTCCAACATATAATTATATATGTTTCATAATAAATATAAAAAAACATATATAATGTTTTAACCTTTTCACATTTCACACATACATATGTTGGTTTGAGAAAAAACTTCACGTATACATGCAAACTTGATGTAAAAAAAATTACGAACACCACGTTTCAACTCCAATCTCCACGCATCTCCACTTTTTCAAACTCCAGCGACATGTTTTAACATAAATCCACGACCTTGTTTTTTTTGCAGCAAATGCCTTTTAGTTCCAGCATTCCTCAGCGATTTCCTGGACAGATCCTTCAACAGCTCCAGGAGTAACAACCAATGTTTTAACGAATGCTGCCAGAGCAAGGCGATGGCACTAAGTGGCTTGCACCATGGATATTCGTACCATGCTCTGATACCAGTTGTTAGACCAAAGCATACATAACACACAGCGGATTTATACTCAGAGACAGACAAATGGAGAAACAACAAGATTACTTAATCAGAAATAGCGGAATAAATAAAACAATCACTGGAGAGTAGAAAGGTGCACAAGAAGAGGAGCAGATGAGCATATTGAGGTTCATAAAATCATAGGAAGTGTAGATAAACATATTTTAAAAGAGAGCACGCTAAGGAGACAACATTTTCATTCAAAAAAGAATGGAAATATAACACAATTGTGATGAAATTCGGAGGAAATTTTTGGAAATTTGAGTTACAACTGTCGAGCCCTCAGAATTTTATGTGCCCTTAAATTTTTTAATGGTGATGAATCCATTTACACCCTTAAAAAATGATTCGAACTCTCTCACAATCAAATTTATAGAAAACAATTTAAGTTTGTAGTGGTGATGAATCTCTTTGCCCCATGAAAAAATTCAAACTCTTAAAAAAACAAAAATCAGATAATTATGATGCGAAATTCGTCGTCCAAATAATATCGTCACCTTTTTAGATGGCACTTTCTAAATGTCCCCATAAGAAATATGCATGGCAAAATATGTGTGATAAAGAATTACCAGAAATACGTTTGACCAATTAGTTAAGACTCATGATAAAAGCAACGAAATGAAATCTTACTTTGGAAAGGAAAATCAAAAGATTTATAATCTGTCATTTCTCGCATGAGGAACATGGAAAATTAATTCCTTTATTTAAATTTTAGTTCAAAATAATTATTATTATTTTATTTTTCAGAGTTTTGTAATGTAAATGTTTGTGGAAGCACTTGTTGATATCGTCTTCTTCTTTCATTTTTTTTTTTTACTTTTTCGAAAACATAAGTTTTTATATTTCTTCCTATTATGAGAAACGTGTAATTTTTTTTTTAATAGTAATTTTTATTTTATTTTTTCAAATTTTGTAAAGTAAAATTTTGATATAAGCCTTTAACATATTATATATATATAAAGATAATCTTTCGCCTTTTACAAAATATTTTTTAGTTTTGATGATATCATATTTTAAAATATTTATTTATTATTAAATTTAATATTTATAATATTAAATTTTTAAATTTTCTTTTCCATAATAATATTTTAAAAATTTTTAATTTCACAAAACTAATAATATTTTAAAATAATTTTTTTAAGATAATATCATACCTTTTAAATTATATATAAGATCTTGTTTTATTATTATTGATTAATATTATATTGTTGGCGTAAATGTTCGTAACAATACATTTAAGCATCAGCAATGTCAATGTTAGGGTCCGTTTGCTTTTACTTCCCGGACTGTAAGGTAGAATATCGATATTACATAGGGAAAAAATCCTGCTCAAAATTCCATCTTAGTCATTTAACATGTAATCATGCCTTGAGGTTAATTTGATAACAGATTTTGGTACGCTGATTTCGTTTTGTAAACAAAAATAATTTGCTTTAGTAATTAATATTTTTTATTATATCATATTATATTTATTTATTTATTTTGTGTTTAAACGAAATGGTAATTGGATTGGTCTTGTATTTTTTGGTAAGAAGTTAATTCTAATGGTTATTATTATAATTTTTATGTGTATATATATGTTTTATGGAGAAGATTTGAACTTCAAATCTTTTTATACTTAATATTTTATTTTCACTTTTATCATGAATTAAGTTTTCTTCAAAATTATTTTAATAATTAATATTAAACAAAAAAAATTGAAAATATTTTAAAAATTGCTATACATTATTATTTTCAATATTTTATTTTTAAAAATAAATGTAAATAAACAATTAATAATACTAATACTAATTTACACTATTAATTAATAAATTTGAAGATAAATCAAATTGAAATAAATTTGTTCAAAATATCACATGCATGAAACATTAAAAACACTTATCTACATTATTAATTGACAAAATCATAATACATTCTATTATATTAACACAATTCATCTTTCACTATTAATTAATAAAATTATTATACATTTTATTACATTAAGTCAATTTTTTTTTTTTTCTACATATATTGATGATGCACAAGAAAAATGTTCACTAAAATTTATAAAGTATTTTTTAATATTTTGTTTTTAGGCTTAAAAAAAGTGAGAGAAGCTCCTTTTAGATTACCATAGCTTTTTTGAGTTAAAAGTTTAAAAAAGTTAGCATTGTAACAAATATTTTGAAAATTAAATTGATTGTGAGCATAAAATATAAAATCTAAAAGAAAAGGCTTTTCATCTTCAACCATCTTAAGATCATAGAAGAGAGTACATCCCATGATGTTTTGGGAATTGAATCCCTAGTTTCATTATAATGCTCATGAGAACTAGTTTTCATCCTAACAATGTACATTATCTTTTCAGCAATAATCAAGATAATTTTAATTTTCCATATAAATATGGATAACTTGATTTTTATCCATATAATTAAGAAAATTGTTTTATTTCGATAAGAGTACATCTTCCTCCGACCTAATGAAATAAGTTAATGACCTAAGGCCTAAAGGCATGAGGCAAGAGTAAAATCTTGCCCCCTTATGAACCACGATCAATTATACCAAGTGATATGGTTGCAAAAGTAAAATCGTACCCCTGATGAACCACCATCAATTATGCCAAGTGATGTGGTTGCAAGAGTATAATCGTGCCCCTTATAAACCACCATTAACTTATTCTAAGTGATATACTTTTCATTAAATAATGATGAGTCAATGTGAATAGATAGTAACCATATCCCCACTGTGATTTCACAACTAAATTATGCTAAATTTTACGCACATAAATTTTTAAGACAACATTACATTAACATTAGGCCATTAGCTCTTCAAAGCCACATGCGGTCCTTGCCCCACTAATTCTTAACATTGACCGGACCCGCAAAACCCACGATCCATGAATGGACCGCACTCTTGGTATAGTGCTATTACAATGGAATGTGGGGAATTGCGGCTGGGCGCCGTTGTAATAGTTGATTTAATAAGATAATATATTTCATTTTCTCAATGGATCGGATGTGATGTAATCGAACTTGGATCGGAGTGCCACCAGTGTAATACATAACTTTGATTTAATAAAGTAATTTATATCATTTTCTAAATATTTGGCAATCTATTAATGTTTTATTCGGCTAAACTTATTGAGTTCCTTGTTACGAGTTCTTTAACATGTCATTGATCATCACTAACTTTAATTATATATTAAATAAAAAAAAATTCTTTTAATTTGTGGTTGTAAAATCTTTCAATTTTATTTTTTGGCCAACACTATAAATCCTCAAATTAATTAATAATAATATTAATACAAACTTAACATTTAATACATTAACTATAAAACACTTTTATTTGAAAATTGATTATGAAAAAATTAATAATAATTGTTTTAAGAAATAAAATTTATTATTTATTGAGAAGATTGCTTCACGGAAATCATATTATAATATTTTTGTCGATCTTTTTCTAACCAATGTGTGTGGTTCATCGTCAGGATAAATTGAAGAACCAACGTGTGTGGTTCATCATCACGACAAGTTGAAGAACCAGATCATGGTTGTATGTTAAATAGGGAGAGCAGATCTTCGAACCGGCTATATTTGACTAGGAAAGAGTTATATTGGACTGGGCAATTTGACTAACAAATAACTAAAAACCTAATGGATAGAAGAAAAGGAAAAGCTATTTTTGTCATAATTATTACCAAAATTATTGTTATATTTATTACCAACATTTGAATAAAGGTAAAGTTTGTATTTAAATATTAAGAAAATGAATAAATTAGTTATTACTAGGCCTAATTATAACCATATAAATAAATGGTTAGTTGATTATTATGAAAGTTAGTTTTTGTTATATTTATTACCAAAAATTGTAATCACTAAATCAAACATTAATCATTAATAACATAAAAATTGCTAATATGGAATACTAATTAAATATATAAAATATATATGTATATTATGAAATAGCTTTATATCAAAAACCTTATGGAATAATATGTAAATATATACTTCCCGAATTAAAAATAAATAGTTAATTAGTTATTTGTTGTTTCCTAGTCAAATATAGCCATTGGAAGATCTTCTCTCCCTATTTAACATGCAACTATGATCTGATTCTTCAACTTGTTCTAATGATGAACCACACTCATTGGTTCAAAATGCTTGAACAAAATATTATACTGTGATTTCCGCCAAAAAAATTCTTCTCAATAAACTTAATATAAATTAAAGAAATTTCCTATATCAAAAATTAAAATATATTTCTCCTATCTCATATAAATATTTTTTAATATGCAATCTATTTAGCTCACAGGTACTTTGATTATCCAAGGTGTTAAAAAGCTAACCTAACCATGAGAATCACTTGACCGTCTTAAACGATGAGAATTAAGTCAACCGTTATCTTCGATTAAATTAAATAACATAAAGCATTTAGGCGGGTTAACATATAAATCAATTGATGTTTTTAATATTTTTATTATTGAAGTATATAATCTAATAAATTTTATAATTTTAAATTTATATGTATGTTATGTTGGATCATCATTATAGATATATAATCTTGTATATAAGGGTTAGAAAACAATATTTTATATAAATGAATAAGGAAAAAAGGTTCAATGTAATGGCTAACGATGACTGTGTTAGTAAGTAATGAATGTTATGGAATTATCTCAAATTAAAAGTATATTAATCATGTGTTATGAAAACTACAAGGAAAATTAATTATTATTATTAGAAAAAGGAATCTCATGAGACTATTTATGTCCAGAGATGGAGTTAGAATATAAAGGATGTTTTTATTGTCAAAAGATGGAGTTAGAACATAAAGGATGTTTTATAGTCACTCAATAACTTTTTTATTTATACATGATGATAAGGAGAGCGAAGGAGTATGTAATATGTTTTTTCTATTATGTTTTTCACTTTATGTTTTTATTTAAGTGGAAACTGTTAGAAGGAGGATGCATTTGTTGAAAAAGGGTGTTTGATCATTTTAGTTTTTGGTGGAAAATGAAAAGCATGTGAAGCTTGTGTTTGCTAATGAAAAACCTTATTAGATAATTCACTAATTATGATTACAGAGATGAAAGTGAAAACATTATTGACTATTAGATTGTTGACAGTGCAGGAAATGTATCAACCAAGGGGTCTCCCCGATGTGAAGTACCAATTTGACCTCACACCCTTTGTAGTAAGAGCCCCATACAAAATATCAACCTAGTTTCCATGTATTATTATAGATTTTCCTTAGCTTTAATTGTGAGCGAGAGAGTGAAACACGTGGTGCCTTTGAAAAGCAAGGAGGGTGTGCCTGGTGAGTGTTCAATCATATGTGTATCAAATTTCTTAAACTACGAAGGGGAGGAAAAGTGAGCCTCTAAGAGAGAGGTGGTAGTATGACCCTAATAGAAACACACATGAACAAGAAGGGTTCATACAAAATCAAGTGGAATAGTCCACATAGATGTGACGACCATTGAAACCAATATAACGAGGAAGATATGTCTAATATCCATGTGAATAGTCCATGAGGATGCGACAACAATAATAGAAATTACATCACATTCTCAATATCATAAGTACCAAAATAACCGAAATAGTTCAACTACTTTAGCACAGATGAAAGCAAACATGAATTAAAAACATTCACAAAATAATCTTACAAATATCCATAATCCATGCATCAAGAATGTGTTGGCCCATAGGGCTTCTCATATTAAGTAAAAGTTCCAAGAAACATGTACACAATGAACACCACTAGCTCCAATAGTGGAGTGTTGGTTCCACTACTTGCTCCTTAAAATAACTAGCTTATCACTCTGATGCCTTGCGGGAGGAGCCAAGGTGAAAAATATTTTGCTCATACAATGAGGGTGTATATATAAGCAAGGGGTGATGCTTCACCCTCCTTGTGACTCTTTGACTACTCTCATGACTATTTGATTTCCTATTACCTTTTGACTTACATGACTCTTCACATTACATGTGTGTCCTTTGGACTTCCACTTTACAATACATTTCGAATAGGTAAATTACATAATCCACAATAATGATGTGGCATATGATGACACTTGACAAGACATGATATGACGCTGATGACATTGACTGCATGATAATGTGATAGGGCCACACTACCATTCTTGCTGCTTCTTTCTTTGTGGCTTCTTGAACAAATGGTATATGTTCTTCTTCTTCCTCCTCCTTATGAATTAAAAATGAGGAGTCTTCCATGTGATCTTGATCTTGATCTTTTGTTAGAGTTTGATGTTCCTTTGTCTTCTTTCATATTGATCATCTTATCTCTTCATCTTGATATGTGTCTTCTAGCATGTCCTCCGACTCCATCTCCTTCTTCATCATCTTGCCATGGCATGATAGAGTTTATGCATTTAGAATTCACTCATGACAAGGCTACACCAGTCTGATAAACCTCTAGTATAAGATATTGCACATTGATCCACTGACTCAACTGGAACCAGGTGACAGGATGGGAAAGAGGCTCAGTAAATGTGCAATTGTGCAACTCGGGAAGTCTGGGAGCTCAGGGTGACAGTCTGAGGGAACAGGCACTAGTTCATACTTTTATGCAGTTTTGGAGGACGGATTAGCCTAGGTGACTATGCAATTACATAGTTCAAGAGCTCAAGGTTGAGGCTTGAGCCTTGAGATTGTGCAGTGTGCAGTTCAGGCTAGTCTGAGGGAGAAAAATACACAGTTTTGGGAGCCAATGAAGCAGGTTGAGGGGATGGACACTTAGTGAATACGCTGAGCATTTATAGGGGGCAATTTCTGAGGTTGGGCTATTTCACAAATGCGTATTCGAGAAGCTCAAGGAATGAGCTTGTGAATTTTGATTACACAATGCATAGTTAGGGCTAGGCTGAGAGAGTATTGTGCAGTTGTGGAGATCAAGGTCAAACCTTGATCACTAAAGCTGCAAGCAGTTCTAAGCTTGATCACTGAAGTTGCGGAATGCGTAGTTCTGAGCTTGAGCAATGAAGTTGTGAAATGCACAGTTCTAGGCTTGAGCACTAACGTTGTGAAATGTGCAGTTTTGGGCTTGAGCACTGATGTTGCGAAATGCGCAGTTCTAGAGGGTTGGACGAAGCTACATTGCCAAGAATTTTCAAAATTTGGCTAAGTGTGGGGCCGAAGAGACTATTTTGAATAATGAAATGACTTGAATATGATCACAAAATTGAAAAATTTTGATGACACAACAACATAGTTCATTCGGATCATGTTAACCACATATTTCCCTTAATGCGACAACTTTGCGACAAGTGTCACATTGAAGGTATACTTTGTGCGACTGGGATGACACTTGTGCAACAGTCCTTAAAAATGTGGAAATGAGTGCGACATATGTTTTCATAGTTATAAAAACCATTAGAACAGGCTTCTACACATTATGCGACAACCAATCATGTGAAAAGATGACAGTTTACACAACTTGCAAAGAGGAGAAAAACACTTCAAGAAAGTACATGAAATGAGTTTTGGTGTTTGAGAAAACAATGTGAAATACCAAGGAAGGCTTTGAAATTGAGTGCATAAGCCAAAATTTTGGATGGTGTTGTAGCAACTACAACACTTGGCGATGCACTCGTATAATTTCAGCTTCTCTGCCTTGTTTAAATTCTTCTGTATAGGGACTTATTTCTTCTGGGAGTATTGATTCATTGTGAAAATTACTTTGGTCTTCCCACTTATGCCATGAATAGACACGGTCCCCTTTATGCCTTCTCAGTTGAACACAACGTAAGATTCAACGATATCACAATGTTTTGAGTTGGGAAGGGTAGTGTAGCTCAAAAGCTTAAGATTTTCAAAGTATAGTTTTTCATCTCTGGTGTTGCTTTGCTACCAGAAGGTCTAGATAGTATGTCAATAGAGTCACGGTGGAACACAAACATTGCTCTGCTGTTAGCGAGCTTGATGAATACCCCGGTGGAGTTGCTTGGTTCACCTATCTGCTCAAGAAGCCTTTCTCTTCTTTCGCCTTTATTTATTTATTTTAAAGAGGACTGTGCATCAACACTTATTTATTTTTGGGTGAAAGAGGGATCCCAACTTATTGAGAATATAAGAGATTATTCCTTCATAGAAGCATATAGATACCTTTGATTTAGGTTTTCTCGTTTATATTTTTCCTCTTCTCCTATTCTACTGATTGGATAATAATGAAAACACCAAAACACAAAAATTATTGTAGGAATAAGGTTTAATAATCATAGATTCATGGTTGGACCAAAATACCCCTTACAGATGTATAGTATTTTTCATCGGAACGTCATTGAACAAAAGGTATAACTGACACAAGGAAGACAGACTAGAGGTTAGCCAAATGTTGAAGTGTCACAAGACTCTTTAGAATTCAGATAGACACATACTAAGAATCTAAAACAGGTCCAGGGACAACACTTATTCACATGGTGAAAAAAAAAGGAGATAATCAACAAGAAATAAAAATAAAAGAAACAAAATGAAAGGAAAGACAACGCACAACAAGGAAACAGAATCGGAAGCCAGGAAAAACACACTAAACGAAAGCATAATTCAAGGGAAAAGTAAGAAAAGACAAGAGACTAAAGAGAACAAGACATGATGATTGCAAGAGAAGGAAAACTAAGACGCAAATAATCCTACTCATAAACTAACAACGAGAAGGTCGGGGTCACTTATAATAAAATTTCCAATATAGTCATCATAATTGTTCCTAACCTACAATCACAAAGATATAATTGATTAAAACAAATATAAATAAATGTGCGAGAGAAAAGATGAAATCTTGAATAATTTGCACAAAAATTTGAAGGTCTTTCCTGTAGGAAGAAATATGTGTCACAACCACTACTTTCATCCAATTCACTTTCTTACCTCTCTAACGAAAAGAATAATGAGACAAACCTCGAAGACTTCTTGTGAATGCACCTTCTTTAGTGTCATCCTGCTTAACAAGAACGAGAAAAGGTCGAAACCTGTTTATTGCAATTGATCTTGCCGAGGAATATTGATCCAACCATTCAGCGAGTTGATCATAAAATTCATGATGATCGTCTTGAAAACCCCGAAATCTTTGAAAAGATGGATCTTCAATTAGAGGCATGAGATTAGAACGAGAATGTTGTGATGGAAAATAGATATGATCTTATTCAATAGTCATGTCGAGACAATAAGGATGTGACATAATCATTTGTGGAGAGTGAAGTGCTTCAACCGTTGGACAAAAATCCAAATAGTGAGATGAAGATCAAAGGATGTAAAACAACTTCCATTGGATAATCTGGTGGGAAAATGATAACATGAATGACAATCATCAAAGACATAATAATTATCAGATGAGTTAATTAAAGAATCAGATTCCCAGTTTGTAATAAACAAATATAATCAATTTGAACAGTTTTGCGAATTCTCTGAAAAATCGAACCAAGTTCCTCATAAGACAAATGTGACAAAACATTTTCCTGTAATTAGTGAAAAATTGTGCAAGCATCATAATCATGAAAATAATTTAAAATGTATTGCAACACAACAAATACATGATAGCAGTGAAGACATGGTGAACGAAGAAGAACTTGATTCGTGTGATAATGAAGGCATTCATTATTACTCAAAAGGAATTTAGGTGCGATGAAGTGGGAGATTTGCAACATAACATTTAAGAAAAACTAGAATATGATTATTAAGAGATGAACTTTGCAAATCCATGACTCTATGAGAGACACACATTCCAAACCCAAGTTTGATATGAGATATTTGCATGAAGATGAACAAACAAAAAAATATTCATGAATCTGGTGAGAAGTAAAATCTTGAAAATTTGAAATTTCATAACCAAAATACCAAAAAGTTTTCAAAAAGAAATTTTCATTGAGTGAAACCATGCAAAGAGAGGGATTGTGCGGGAAAAAATAGATCTAACTTAGTTTGGGGGGCTTACCAAAGTTGCGAGATCTTGACATAACCATCAATAGAAGTTGAAGTGCCTAGACTGCCTGGAAGGTCCCGAAACTTTAAAGGATTGTAAAATCACATTTTGAAGATTGAACCAGATCATGCATGGTTTGAGGATAGCTACTACCATTGGTTTCAATAAATCCACTATTCACCGGATGGAAACCATCTCTGTCATTGATTTCACTGGATTTTTCAACTTCAACAACCAGATTACTCAAGTGAAGAGGTTCTTCTAATTGTAAATTCAAAGATGGATGAATTGCGTAAATTTCATGAGCAAGCGTATTTGAAGAGTTATCTTCATGCAAGAGAAGAAATGATGAGGGGTGGAAAGAGTAGTCAATGATTTGATTGTTTTCATTTGCATCATGGATAATATAACTTTCTTATGTCAATTAAGAAGATAAATCATTGGATGAAGAACTTAAATAGCATGGGGTATCTCTGTCACAAGTAGATATATCATAGAAAGTAGAGCATAAGGGATAGTGAGATGAAGAGGAATTTTTGATAAGAAGATCTTCTTTGACTGAATCAGATTCTGGGTCTAAAGTAAAATATTAATGAAAAACCAAAAGGTCAGTCTATGCACCTGGGGAATCATGATAACATACATCAACAAGGTCATCATCATTGGGATGATTGTTGCTCGAGGCTGTGGATTGATCAAAACAATTTATTACATTTGATTCGCTATCGAGATTTGCAGATTAATAATCATCCAAGAATGGAAGCACATTGTTTTTACATGGATGATTTTGAAAAAGAGAAGAAATATTGAAAGCATATTCATCTTCCTTCTCCTCATGTGTGTAATGTGACTGCCTTGTATCTGATCGCAATTTGAACCAACAATGTGAAAATCAAGAGAGTGTGAAAGACTAGCTGGTGGAGCAGATTGATTCGGCGGATCACAGTACAAAGAGATATGGCATGTAGATGATAGAGGATCATATAAATCTATATCAGATTGTAGGATAGAGTTATGAATGATAACATCATGTTTCAGAATGGGGAAGTTAGTCTTCCCCATGGGCTTCATGAGCCATTCTCAGATTTTCTCCACAGAATATGAGTCATGAGAAATGGAAGAAGAATGAGAGGATTGATTAGAAATTTGATTTGTGGATTTTTCAACTTCATTACCATCGCACAGAGGCACCTTCATCATAATTTGAAAAGGAGGAGGACAAAGAAAAAAAGGAGTAGTAAATTCCTCCTTTGAAACTAGAGGTTTCTCATGATTCACAAGAGTTGGGGAAGTAGGAAAATTAGGGGGTTGAGGTTCATCGTGTAAAGAGATAAGAACCAAGTGCTCAAAATATTTTTTCAAGAAATCTTGATTCATGTCTTCTTTAGAAATTTCAAAACAAAGGTGAAGGAATCAATCCAGAAACTCCTCAACCAATTCACTAGGCTTCATTCGTAAGAGATTAATTCTTTTACAAACATCTCAGTAATTATTCCTATCAAAGGCTTGATAAATATCCTCAAGGAAATGATGAAGGGAATGGATAGAAGAATTTGGCAAGGTATGGAACCATTGATTAACACAACCTTCAAGGGCGAGGAAGAAAAGCACACAAGAAAACTCTTCATCATTGATTTCATAAGATTCACAAAATTTAAGAAAATCATAAATTTGCTCAACTATGGATGTTCCATCCTCACCATCACAATTTAAATGGGACAAGGGATAGAGAGGCTCATTGGGGATTGCAAATTGATAAAGGGAAAAATTAGAGAAACACCCTAGGAGTAATATTTTAGTATGAGCCATTTTAGATAAGATAATTCAAACCAAATTCAATGGGCTTATCTTGTCACATAACCCTCCTTTTAGCGCCACTATTGACGATGCTAGAAATCCACCAACCGAGGGGTCTCCCCAATATGAAGTCCAATTATAACTTACAACGTTTGGAGTAGGAGCCTCATCCAGAATATCGGCCCAGTCGCTAACTATTCTTATATATTTTCCTTAGCTCCATCTTTCAGCAATAGCGTTGAACATGTGGTGCAATTCCTCTTTCTACATCTCCTTATTCATCATATTTCCGTGGCATGATAGAGTTCCTATGTTTGGAATTCACTAATAAAAAAAAGCAATTTGTCTGATAAACCCCTAATCTAAGATGGTGCACATTGATCCACTAACTGAGTCGGAATCTAGTGACAGGCTGGGAAAGAAGCTCAATAAATACATCATTGCGCAACATAGGTAGTCAGGGGTGAAGCTTGAGTGTTGAGACTACGTAATGCATAGTTCAGGCTGGCTAAGGAAAAAAATTGTGCAATTTGGGAGCTTAGGATGACATGCTTAGGGGACAAGCATTGGATCAACCATTTGCGCAATTCTGCAGGATAGATGAGCCTAGGTGCCAACATAATTTCGTAGTTAAAGTGGTCAATGATGAGGCTTGAGCCTTGAGACTACATAGTGCAGAGTTCACGCTGGATTGAGGGAGAAAAATGTGAAGTTGTGGGAGCTAGTGAGGCAGGCTGAGGGGATGGACACTGAGTGAACACACTACGCAGTTCTGGGAGACATGGGAGGTTGGGATATTATGTCACTCCGCATTTCAAAAGCTCAGGGAATCATCTTATATCCTTTGATTGCGCAATGTGAAGTTAGGGCTAGGTTTGGGGAAAGTATTGCACAATTTTGGAGGTCAAGGCCAGAGCTTGAGCACTAAAGTTGCGAAATGCGCAGTTCTAGGCTTGAGCATTAAAGTTGCAAAATGCGCAGTTCTAGGCTTGAGCACTGAAGTTGAAAAATGTGTAGTTCTAGGCTTGAGCGCTGACGTTGTGAAATACACACTTCTGGGCTTGAACACTAAAGTTTTGAAATGTGCAGTTCTGTGCTTGACCACTGAAGTTGCGAAATGCACATTTTTGGAGGGCTAGATGAGGCTAGGTTTCTAGGAATTTTTGAAATTTGGCTATGTGGGACCAAGGAGACTGTTGTGAACAGTGATATGAATTGACTATGACCACACACATGAAACATTTGACGACAAAATAACATATATCATCCAGAGCATATTAAAAACATGTTTCCTCAATGCATCAACTTTGCGAAAAGTGCAACACTAAAGGTACACTGTTCGACAACCATGACGACACTTGTACGACAATGCTTAAAACTTTGGGAATTAGTGTGAAAGATTTTTACATTTAGAACAACTCATATACACAAAGATAGACCGTTGAAACCATCAGAACATGCTTATACACATTATGCGGCAACCAATCATGCAAAAAGATGACAGTTTACCGAACTTGCAAAGGGGAGCAAAACACTTCAAGAAAGTACATGAAATGAGTTTGAGTGTTTGCGAAAACAATCTGCAAGACCAAGGAAGGATGCTAAATTTAGTGTTAGCCAAAATTTTGGATGGTGCTGTAGCAACTACAATATGGATATAAAAGAGATATGTGAGGGTCAGCGTGTTGTTTTATACCATATTGTAAATTCTTTAGTTTGCAAGGAAAGATCTTGGCATGTAGGAGAGAGAAGGAATTTCCAAAATAAGTATGTACTAAGTAATGATGATATATATTTTCAAAAATAGCCCCTATATCAAGGTTTTTCATAGCAAATGTGAAAAATGTCTATAATTAGTTGTGAAAGATAGATGTTGTGCATTAAATGTATTATGTCATGGAAATCCAATGCCAGACCAATGAATTAGCTATAGAAAAAATGTTGTTCTTCTTGCACGGAACAAGGCTTCTGGTTTGAAAAGGCTTGTTTCATGGTGCACAACTTATAATCTGAGTGTGGAATTGAAAAATAAAAAGAAAATGAATGAATGCAAGCATCACCATAGACCCATGCCACATTCCTCACTTTAAAAAACCATATATAATACATTGTTGCTTAAAATTAATAGTTTAGGTGAGGCATAGAGATAGTGCACTGAATTTACAATATCTTCTTGTTGGAGCAAGGATTCTACTTAAAATGTGGAAACGAAAGTAGGAAAATAATCGAAACAGTGTCCCAATATTAAGTCTAGGTTATATGGAAAATTTCGAAGAACCAAATATAAACTAATGTTACTAAATATGAGTTGTTAAAGTGGGTTATGGGGCCAAGGATCTAGATCTACAATTGCTACAAAGAGTAGTTAGAATAAAAGGGAAGATCTTAAATAAAATTGTTCCTTATGCCAAAAGCCACTAGTCAATAATAGAACTAGAGAAGCGGACTCTATGAAAATATTGCATTAGATACAAGATGATATTGTAATTCAAATGGAGGTATATGAGCACACAAAAAAGTATTGTATGTAGTTTTATTCTTTGAAAATGTAGGAAAGTCAGCTTTGGGAGAAAGTCACACATGGAGCATCTAAACATTTAAGGTTATGTTACTTGCTCGAATATTATTGGTGAGGCTAATGTTATAGAAATACAATGTCTACAATTACCTCAATAATATCTGTAAATATAAATAATAACACATGATTAGATCATGCCATCACATATGAAAAAATGCCTGAAGTTGTTCACAAAATGGGGTTAGTGTCACTAGCTTTTTGATTGCATGTTTTATATGGCAAACATGATGGCCCTTAGATGCCAATGACATATTAATTACAATCTATAAGACCATATAATATTCCTTAGATGATGCTTCTCCACAGACTTATTCATTTATATACTAAATAGAATGTAATAGGAAATGGTTGGAAGCATGGGATGGAGTGCTTTCAATATCCATACATTTCTTGAAGGTATATGATACATAGTGTTACACGGAATGGGTTATATTTGCGGACAAATCCAACCTTCCTAGGAGTCTAAGACTCTCTAATGACAAACAAACCAAACAAGAGCTATCCTTCTCTAGATACACATCATTCTACGAGAATTCAAATGTTTTCGATCTTACCTTAGGTCCCACGCTTGTTGTAGCAGTCCAGCCTTGCTGATCCAGATGAGCCCCTCCTTCACTTTCAGACCTGCATACACTAACAAAGCAAACGATTACATAGCATCTGAATATTCATCATAAAATAAAGCATATCTATCATATTGACCAAGGAATACATGAAATAATTCATTAACAAATTATTGAGAAGAATGGACTTATTTGTATTAAATAATCAAAGGAACCATTACAACCTGAGCCTTGGTGTTGTGCAAGCTCCTCCCAGGGTCCAGCAAGAGATTTCCTCTACTTTGACAAGCTCACCCACTCCCACTATGGCAACAAGGAAAGATAGTGATCTCTCCTCACAAGTCAACAAATGGAAGTCCTAATTCCAGCAGCATTTACCCTATAGAATGTTCAGCTTTCAACCTCTCCTCCTTTGGCCCAATGCCTGTATTTATAGTATTCTAGAGGAGGTTATTCAATTCCAACATCAATGGGATACTCCCTCTTTTGGATGGGGTAGCTCCTCTCTTGATGGGATAAGCTCCTCTATCATAGGGATGCATAAACCATCTGGAGGCGCTCAATACACGTCAAAAACTCTTCTAGAAGGCTCTAGAAGTGACCACAAGTAACTTTTTAAAGATGAAACTTGCACCTTTTGACCTTTACAAGGGTACGCACCCAAGCTTTAGCATACAGAGCGTATAAATACGCAGGTACAGTGTATTTGGAGTGCGTACCCGCAGGCAAGGTAGAGAGAACCTGTGTACCTAGAGATAAACACGTTTTCAAGTGAATTTCTCTCTTTTGAAGTTTTGACATGAAGAGCAGAGGTATGGGGCTTGACAAAGAGGACAATATGGCTATTGATGGGGCCATATAACTACAGATAGTCAAGGTGACAAAATTCAGTGTAATAGATTGCCCCCTAAAGTACGAAGCCTGTAATAGATAAGGGTGTTAAGTCATATAAGAAGGGTGAAGTGCTTTATCATTTCGAGGATCATCTTGTGGATAGCCCAGT
>APFE031138475.1:144616-157633 GCA_000404065.3 Pinus taeda
GGGATGCGTACACGCAGGCAAGATAGAGAGAACCTGCGTACCCAGAGATAAACATGTTTTCAAGTGACTTTCTCTCTTTTGAAGTTTTGACATGAAGAGCAGAGGTATGGGGCTTGACAAAGAGGACAATATGGCTATTGATGGGGCCATATAACTGCAGATAGTCAAGGTGACAAAATTCAGTGTAACACATAGGTGATGAGGCATTATAATTAAACAAACCAATGAAAATCGATAAGATCTTAGTATATTTTTCATCACATCTTCATGGTTATAAATAGGGCATCATATTCTTGTACCAAGGACAATACTTCAACATTTTCAATTCATGAAGTACACAAAATTGTGGTCATTGCGAAGTCTACAAATTTTTATCATAGAGAATTATATGTCAACCATATCTATATATCTAAAGCATAAAACAAAAATTGTGACTAAGAAGATATACTTTAGAAACATTATGGTTTATATCATTAAATATAGAGGAGCGATTAGTGTTAAAATTACTAGAAATTGGTGCTTATATAAGAGTACATGTTATGATAGGCTAGAGAAAAATAAGAACTTGTACACATATCAAAACAATAAAAGAAACTTCCAACTAAATTCAACCCATGAAATGATGATGGATCCATCCACAAAACCTTTCTTTTGAAAAAACATGATGAGAAGACTAGTTTACAATAAATAAAAGAACTTGACCTATAATATGTTGCTAAAAGTTGTGCTCAAACTATTATAAACACATGCTTATAAAGTATCAATATTTTGAGGATGTTCAATCCAAATCTAGGAGTAGTAGGTAGATGCTAAAAGCATTAGAAAATATAAACAAAAAATATGTGGATAGCCAACATAAGTGTTACCAACTGTTAATCCCAACACAATGGCTAGTGGTTAGGAAAACTAGTTTTGTTAATTGGCATGATAGTTTAGATGACTATCATTTAGGTCATATGCTTAATTCAAGGGTAATTTTTATTCATTAAAGAATGTTCATGTTATATACTATAATGGAGTTTGATATCAACGGATACATAAATGAAAGGTCAATTTATCAAATACATTTGAGTTGAATGAATAGGGTTGTTGGAAACCACTAAAAAATAAGAATAGGTTTCTCCATCTAAGCTTTGGTATGTAGTTAATAGTTATAATTCCTGGAAAAATGTTCACACATGTCTAACCTATAAAATTTAAAGGTATAGAATGAAATGAAACTCAAAGTATAAAAAATTGAATATACTAAGATATGCTAGGGATGAGAATCCAAAAATAAATAATTTGTTGTAGATAAAATAGTAAGAAAATATTAGTTGTGCTACATCTAAAATAGGGGATCACTCTTCTTTCATTACAATCGCTTCATATACCAAACGATACATATAACCTTAGAAGACTAATCCAAGGTGATACGTAAAGAAGGAACACAAAGTTAAATATAAAGAAAGATGTTAATATTGATATGAAGACTAAATATTAAAAACTAGACATGTAGAATATGATGATGTAAAGATCTATGTCAGGTCAACCAATGGAGATCATTGATTTAAGAATAAGATATAAAAAACCAAAGTTCTTGAGAAGGAATATTATTTTCATGTGAGGGTGAGAGACATGTGATGGAACGATAAATCTTATATCAAATCATACAAATGAATCATTCGAAAAGGGAAATTCATAACCTAGAGCTAGCAACAAACCCAAAAGGATGAGATGATGAGAGAAATACAAAACATCAAACTAAGATAGATTGTTTAATATGATGGCCAAAAAGGAAATTATAAAGGAATAAAATTGGTTGATGAAAAATACACAATAAAAAGCTAAAAAAGAAACATTAGCCAATTATTGTATATAAACGGAAGGGTAGAAATATGTAAGTACATGGTACACATCAATAACTACAAACTAACATAGATGTAAAAGGGGATATGTTTCCCTTTAGTGTATTTTTTTGAGCTATTGTAGATTGATTTGGGTACTACATGGTTGAGAATATATCCCCCATAGGTAATTCATCCTACTAATATATATTGAACAAAAAACTATTTCTACAAAAAAACTATTATTTTAGCTTTGCATTTTCTTTGTTCGTAGATTGACACCAAATTTTTTCATGGTATTAGTGTTCAATGGGTAAATGGCTCATGATAAACACCTTTGACTTGAAATATTTGACTGGAGTGAAAGAATTGTGGAAAAGGAAAAATATTTAAAAAATAAAATAATAATCCCATTAAATGTGTATAATGAGAAGTGTATATTAAAATAATTTGTCATTGATGGAAAAGGAAAGATGGTTGCAAGTAGGATGATCAAAGAACAAAGAATTTGGAGACATTTTCAGCATACTCAGTCATCTCAAGTGTACTTGGAAACTACTCAGATAGATAGACTTCAAAAATATCTTTCTAATGGTTTATGGAAGTTTGGAAATGGCCTCCTGGATCGAAATATGTTCAAGATCAAAGTTTGGTGGATAAAAGCATAGATTGGAGAACTAAACTTGGTGCAGATTTCCAAATTAGTGGAAAAATTGGTGTTTGGCCAAAATGGTTGAGCGGACTAACTGCTAAACAATGGGAAACTTTGAATGTGGATGCTTGCCACACGTCCCCTTTAACCCATTAGATAAATTTCATGAGCCCATTTGCACATTAGGGTTAATTACGAGGGGGGGTTCACTATTGGGGATAGTTGTTCCTTTCCCCGTCTCTCCCGAAAATGCTAAAAAAAGCATTTGCAGTTGGGGAAATTTTTCTTAATAAGATCTCGATGAGTTCAACATGAGTTCTATATTACAATATAGAGATCATTATTTTTTTACTAATAAGTAAAATCGTGGAAGAACATGAATCCTGACCAATTTACTGATTTCTGAAAGCGGAGAATGCTTGTTGATCTCTGCGTGATGATTTTATGAAAAAATCGAAGTTGTGTATTTACTTTACTAAGATTGGTATCTATGCCAGGGTTCTGCCCGTAGCTTCAGGAGGTATCCGTTTGGCATATCCATGGAAGAGCCCTCGATAATCCGCAGCAATAACGTAAGCAGCAGAAATAGGGATCCATGTAATCTCCTCTTACTAAGGTTGGAATAGTTATAATACGACAGTTTCATCAATCTCGATTGATCCAAAATTACTAATTATGCCTGCTCTGGTCCAACGTTCCATCCATCCATTGATCTCGATAGGACATGAGTTGATATGATCTTGAAAGATTTTTCAAGGCCAAGTCATAGGGACATTCAAAAAAATTGAACAAAATATCGATGGTGCTTATTAATAGTGGACCCCCTCCCACATTTACCACTAAACCACAGAAGGGGAGTCCAATAAACCATTGAGAGTAAAGTCCCATGGATAGGGGAGTGGGGAGGACATGGCGTCCAGTCGATAAAATGATAGAGCAGAGGATGAATGGTAATCACATGGGTAGGACCCCACAAAGTTCACATCAGGCTATATGTCCTTCCCATAAAATTTAAATGGAGCCCTAGTGAAAAGATTCAGGGAGAGGGATATGGGGTAACAAGAAATATTTCCTCTAATTGAGGTAAAAATATTTGTTCAGACAAAAAATTAAATGACAAATAAATCATTGAAAAAAATAAGGTTCGTGACCCCTCCTCCTCTGTACCCTTGAGCACATGGACGAACCAAAGAGAGACACTTGGTATGATTGGATTAGACGAGAGAGACACAATGGAAACATGGCATGGGTATTTGGAGTTTTTTGGTAGTAAAGTGGGCCGAAAATGAGTGACACATGCAAGGACCCTTACAGAGGTGGCATATAAGTTGGAATACACATCATCCGAGAGGAATTACTTTAGAATTATATGAGGGTGCACAACTACATAATCCTATATAAATAGTTCTGAGACATAGTGGAGTATAGGTGCATAAGCCACATTAGCCTAGTAACTCAGTGATTGGCTGAGGTGTGCTGCACAAGGTGCCATCGGGACACGTCATCTCAGACCCCAAAAGTCCAGGGACCCGGGAGGTTTCTTAGTAAGTGGAATTATCGTTTCTTTGGGATGTTGAGGCCTTGAGACATGCTAGAGGACAATGTTGCACACAGTGGAAGTGGAGGGCCAATCATAATCACAAGGTAGATATGTGGTCCCCATAGATCATATCATCCTAGAGGATTGAACTAGGGATTTAGAATGCATAAAATCATTTATTCCTAGGAGATAAAAGCCATAATCTAAGGCAAATACCTAGGGATCATTCATTGTGTGTGTCAACCGAGGGCATGAAAGGCTTTATGAACTACGGTTAAGCTCTTAGGGTTATAACGTAGAAAGGGACAATGGAGGTTATTTTCTGAGGTTTTATGTACTAGCACTTAGGCCCAAAATCCATTTCATAGTCATGATTAAGACTTTTTGGGGCTAGAACAAAGTTCTTTGGGTGTACCTTCAAACATGCATAGGTCAACAACTTATTTGGAGAATTGGCCTTTTGTGCCATACTTTATAGCTTTGCACCAAGTAGGTAATGCACTAAAAATTAGAAAGAAAAACATGAATGAGTTGGAAGTAGAATTGGTGGCATGGAAATATTTAGAAGCTTATTTAGAGGTTTGACCAAATTTGGAGTTAGCCAAATTTGGAAAGTTGTTGCTAAAGCCTGATATTTTTCCAGAATTAAAAAATTGGTAGTTTAACTTAGAGTTTCGCTTAGAAGAATAAGGTTCGAGTTTGAAGCCTAATAGAACACATTCAGAAGACTTGACAAAAGTATGATAAAACCAAAAATATGATTTTATGCATGGAGAAGAGCTAAACATAACCAAAGTTTAAAAATTAAAAATATGAACTCAATTTCTATATAAGAATAACAAAATTTGCAAGAAAATGGTTTTCATAGGTTAATGTTGTTGCTTCTACTAGTGTGTATGGTCGATGCATTAGTGATAAGGAATTGTTGATTATGATTGTATGGTGTTTTTGGTGAGTCATTGAGGTGAGAAATTTATTTGGTTTATGAAAGGAAGTGGCCTTCATGATTTGAGTTTGAAAATGGTATTAAAGATGAATCAAGGTGGTGAAGAAAGTGGTAGCTTTTAGATCAAGGGTTGTAGCTCCTTCCAGTAGTGTCTGTTAAACATTTAGGGGTTGAATTTCCTTTTAGTAGTAGCTAATAAATCGGGGGTTGTAGCTCCTTTCAATGGTATCTGATAAACTAGGGGTATTTTGTCCTTTTAGTAGTAGCTGATAAATTAGAGAATAATAACTTCCTTCCGATTGTACCTAGAGAAAATTTTAACAAAAAGTAGAAGCTTTCCTTTGTGAAAGTAATTGAAGAAAAAGTTTGAAGAATTTGTGTGTCAAATATGTGATTCTTGTGTTGATTCTTTTGATGGCCACATGAATTATTGTTTGAGTGTTTATTGGTGTCCTAGTATTCCTTACTAGTGAAATAATGCTTTAAAATTCCCACAATACCTATTCCCCCCCCTTCCCCCCTTCTCAGTATTGTCTTGGTTTCTAAAAATTGGTATCAAAGCAATCGGGTTACTTCAATATCAGTTTAACAGTTAGAAGAAATATCAAGGACCATGAAAAACCATGAGGGAGAATAAACCAATAAGGAACCAATGTTTAATGCAACAAACTATGTGTTTTGGAAATAACAACTCAAAACCTATATTCAATATCTTGGTGCTTATGTATGGGATGAAGTGGAAGGTTAATATCAAAAGCCTCAAGCCATGATTACTAGAGATCAAAATATGGAATTTACATGTAATTTTAAAGCCATGAATTCTCTACTCGTTGGCGTACCTGAACCAAAAACAGTCAAGGTCATGGATTTTACTACTGTAAAAACTATTATGGACAAGATGAGTAGTTTCTATGAAGGCAACAATAAGGTAAAGAAATCCAAACATCAAGATTTTAGAATGTAATTTGAGTCATTAAAAATGCATGATGATGAGGATATTTCCAAATACTTTCTTAAATTTGATGAGGTTTTGAGAACTATAAGAGGTTTAGATGAAGAGTTAAAGGAGAAAGTAGTAGTTCGAAAGGTGCTGAGATATCTCCTTGAGAAATTTAATCACAAGGTTTCAATGATTGAGGAGATGGCAATTCGAAGACTCTCACATTGGATCAACTACTTAGTACTCTCACTTCATATGAGATGATAATTTCCAATGGCAAGCCAACAACAAAGGGGTTGGAATTCAAAGAAAATAAGAATCCCAAGGAAGAACATAATTATTAATGTTCAGAATCAAATGAAGAGGAAACTAAGTTTGTGAAGAAGCTTAAGAGAGGATCATACATGCACAATGGTAAGCTACCTTTCAAGTTATTTAACTATGGTAAATTGGGTAGCTATGCTTCCAAGCATAAAAAATGGAAGAAGAATTAATATGACATAGAGAGAAGCTTAGAAAAGTGCAAAAGGATAAAAATAAGTCTATGAAGAAAATATTATATACCCAATATTATAGCTCCTCTTAAAGTGAAGGAAACCAATTTTCAGATGAGGACATAACCTATGAAAGATCAAAGTAAGTTATGCTTATGGCAATAGAAAATATGGAATTATAAGTTTTTGACTTTGATGGAGAAGAGGTTGAAGTGAATACATATAAGGGGAGTTGGTAAGTTCTTTTGTAGAGATTCAAAGGTTGAGAAAGAAAAATAAAATAGAAAATGAATTGTTGACCAAGGCAAAGATGAATCTAGAGAACCTCCACTCCTCAAATTGAAGAAGGTAAGAATATTTAAGAAACTCTAAATCAATAGATGAATGAAAAAAATAAAGCATGTTAAAGTATTAAGGATAAATTTTTAATCTAAGGAAAGAGATTGAAAAGGAAAAAAGCCAACTAGGCTTTAATGAGAAATTTAGAAAAGGGAATGAAAGTTTAAATTAAATTCTTGAAGCTCAAAATGTCTCAAATAATAGAGAAAGTATTGGATTGGAGGCCAATTCAATCTCAACAATTGAGGTGAAGGGAAAGAAAGTGACTAGATTTGTGTAAGCAACGAAAATTGGAGGTAGAGCAACAACCAAAGATGAAACAATGCAACAAGGAAAAAAAGGGAGAACATAGTTTAATATTTAGCCAAAGGAAAATCAGGTATTGCAAACCATAAGGAGGAATTCGACTAAGCAAAAGTTAAATTATGCAATAGAGGCAGATCAAATTTTATAGAGAACAACACAACTTTAGAAATCAATTTTCTTCCAAGTATGAAGACATCATTACAAGTTCTTGTTTTACTTGCATAAATTATTGGCATAATGCAACACAGTGCAGGGTGAATTTGTAATTTAGAAAATTGAGGCCACTAAGAAGAAATTATCAACAAAATAACCAATATGTGAGGAAAAGGATGAGTAGATCTAGGTACAACAATTCATTATCTCCTTTGAAAAATTTGATTCAATGTTATGTTGGTAAAAAAATTGGCCATAGAGAAGCTAAATGCAGAATTAAAAATAAAAACCATAATCCAAAAATAAAGAAAACAAGCCAACAACCCAAAGTTTGGAAGGACAAGGAAATTACAGAGAATTGTAATATTTTCTTATGTACTCAAAATGAAGTCATTGGTATGCGGGCAATGGTTGTTGCAGCCAGATGTTAGGAGAAAATACTAACCTTTTGTCCAAGAAACTAGATGGAAAAGTTAATGTGACATTTGGAAATAATGCACCTCGTAAGATTTTGGGTAAAGGAATTGTCATCTCAGCTAATGACAGAGGTAAAGCCAATGATGTGCATTTTGTTGATGGGTTGAAACGTAATTTAGTTAGTGTATCTCAAATGTGTGACCAAGGCTATGATGTGTTGTTTAAAGCTAAAAAATGTCAAATCAAGCCTATAGGCTTATGATAAATAATAGTTGAAGATATAAGAACATATAATAATGTCTAAGTGCTGAAAGAAAAGATAGAGAGGTGTTGTTTGTCAAATATTGATGAGATCCAATTTGGGCATTGAAGGCTAGGAGATATGAACTGATCAAATTGTCAAATTGAGAAATAAGAATTATGTTAGAGATATGACAAAGATTTCGAAGTGAGAGAACACTATTTGCAAGCCCTATTGGATTGGAAACAAGTTCAAGTACCATCCAAGTCCAAGGAGAACTCATCAACTAGTCCATTGCAATTGATACAAGACTTATGTGGTCCTTCAAGAACTTAAACAACTTCTGATAAACTTTATTTCATGCTTATTATTGATGATTTAAACAAAAAAATGTGGGTAGAATTTCATAGATAAAAATCAAAGGAATTTGAGAAGTTTAAAAACATTAATGCCATGGTTGAAAATGAGACAAACTATAAAATAAGCTGCATAAGATCTGATAATGGAGGTTAATATACTTCAAAAGAGTTCTATCTATATTGTAAGAAACATGGAATCAAAAGGAAATTTTACAATAATGGAGACTCCACAATAGAATGGTGTAGCAAAGAGAGCCAATAAATCACTTCAACAATTGGCAAGAGCCATGATGGGAGAAAGAATTATTCAACCAATATTTTCAGTTGAAACAATTCACACAACAATTGCGATTGCAAACAAATCACAATTCAAACCTACTACAATCAAGCATTTCAGAGTGTTTGGAAGCAAGTGTTGTATCAAAAGGAACAATGAAAATATTTATAAGTTTGATATAAGAGTTAATGAAGGTATTTATCTTCGTTACTCTCATAATAGAAAAGGCTATGGATGTTACAACAAGAATACAAAGAGGATATTTGATTTCTTTGAAGTTAAGTTTGTTGAACATATTGATTTTGAAGACAATCAACTAGTAAATATCAATGCCAATAATCTAGTCAATAATGATGACAAAGATGATTATCCATTTTCAAATAAAGACATTGATGAACCTCTCAGTCCATAATCCAAACATCCTGGAAGGTATGTGTAAAAACACCACCCAACTGACCAAATTTTTGGTGATTTCAATATAGGTGTTTAGACAAGAAAACGATTTTTAAATCTCCGTACTCAAACACATATAGCTATGTTATCTATGATGGAACCAAAGGATTTTTCTCAAGCCAACCAATATAAAAATTGGTTAAAGGCCATGAATGAATAACTTGATCAGATCAAGAAAAATGGTACATGGAAGCTTGTTCCAAGACCAAGAAACAAGAATGTGATTTCCATGAAATGAGTGTTTAAGAACAAACTGATTGAACATGGTGAAATGGTAAGAAACAAAGAAAGGTTAGTTTGCAAGGGCTATGCATAAATTGAAGGTTAATATTTTGATGGGACATTTTCTCATATTACTTGATTAGAGGAAATTCACACGTTCTTGGATTTTGTTAGTTTCAAGAAATTCAAGATATATTAAATGGATGCCAAATTTTCCTTTTTGAATGAGGAATTGTAGGAAGAAGTGTACATTGACAAGCTTGATGGTTCTCAACTATCAAATAAGCTTGATTATGTTTGCAAGCTAAAAAACGACTTGTATGGTCTTAAGCATGCTCCAAGGGCTTGATATCCAAGTTGGGAAACTAATTGTAACTTGCATGTGAAATGTAATGATGGAAAATTGTTAGTGTTGGTTGTCTATATTGATGATAGTATTTTTTCCAATGATTGAAATCAACTAGCATGCCAATTTGCAACTTATATGAAGGCTAAATTTGAGATGTCTATGCTTGGAGAACTTTCTTATTTCCATAGTTTACAAATTGCATAATCTTGCAAAGGAATCTTTATATCCCAAAACAATTATCTAAAGGAAGTTTTGAAAAAATTTGTCATGGAGGAATTTTCTTTGGTAAGCACTCCAATGGTTTCAGGTTGCAAACTCAAAAAGTTTGATGAATCACTATAGGAAGATCATAATTTATATAGATATATTATTACCATATTATTATATTTGATAGCCTCAAGACCATAGAGCATGCAGGAAGTTTTTATTGTTAGAATATTTCAAGCATCCCCCAGACAGAGTCATGTCGTAGCAATAAAGAGGATTATCATATATCTAAGAGCCACATCGGACTATGGAATTTAGCACCCCAGAGGTAAATATATTTCACTAATTTCTTTGGGCAACTGATGTAGATGAAAGAAAGAGAAATAGTGGCAGTGATTTCTTTCTTGGTGCATGTCTTTTTTCATGGTTGAGCAAGAAGACAGCCTCAATTTATATCTCTACCATTGAAGCATAATATATAGCAACAACTTCTTACACTCAACTCTTATGGATGAAACAAAATTTATAAGATGTACAATTGTTATATGATCAACCTATCCTTATCATTTGTGTTAATACAAGTGCAATCTGATCATGTCTAAGAAACTTGTTTTCTATTCAAAGAAAAAGAACATTCCAATCAAGTAGCGCTTCTTTAGAGAAAAAGTTGCAAATCAAATTGTCAGGTTGTAGTATGTACCTCCAAAAGAGCAAGTAGATGACATATTAACCAAAACTCTCCAACAAGATCAATTGGAGTATTTAAGGAAAAAATTAGGAGTAGTTCCTCTTGAATACCTCCACTTGATATTCCTCAAGAGGAAGAAAGACAACCAACAAGCACTCGACATATCAAAAGGAAGCTGACAGGTCCACATGATTAACTAGACAGGAGGAGATTCTTTCTAGGGGGATCACATTAGTTTCTTTGCCATTGCTTTCAAAGGGGGATAAGTAAGTAAAGTGAATTTTGATTTTAAGCTTGCGTTTTTGGTGTTGTCATCAATGAAAAATGGGGAGAATGTTAGTATAAGTTGTCATTGATGGAAAAGATAAAGATGGTTGCAAGAAGGAAGATCAAATAATAAAGATTTTGGATCCATTTTTAGCATAATAAATCATCTCAAGTGAATTTGGAAACTACTTAGATGGATAGATATTGAAAAGCTATTTCTAACCATATATAGAAGTCTACAAATGGCCTCTTGGATTGAAAGATCCTCAAGGTCAAAGGCTACAAGACAAAACAAAGATTATAGAACTAAACGTGGTGGAGCTAGCCAAATTGGTGGAAAAGTTTGGATTTGGAAAAAATGGCAGAGAAAAGTGTGTTAGGTCCATATAATACTAGTGATTACCCCATTACTATTGTAGTTGTATCCCTTATTAAAATTGTTGTGCCCCTATTGTCCCCATATTGTTATTACTGTGCCCCATAGAATCCCTCTATTGTTATTTTTGTGCCTTTATACTATTATTGTTAGGTCTACTGGTGTTTATAGTGTGACTCCTTTATACTCCTATATATAGAAAGGAGGTTTGTCATTTGAATCATCAAAGAATCATTCATTTGTGTAATCTAAAGGAGGTTTTCCCCTTTGAAGAGGCTGAATTCTAAGGCGTTGATGTATATTTTCTATCTTTTTGTGAGATGGTTTCATAACATTTGGTATCAGAGCTTTGGATTCAAGGGGTTCGATATTCCAAATAAGTCATCGTGGCATTTTTGATATAACTTTTTTTCTGCGACGTTTTAGAAGAGTAAAAAAAGCCTGTTTGAGATGAAATCATGCTGAACCTTGGGTTTGAATTTCATATCTTTTCACACTATATTTGTGGAGATATGGTCTAAGGAAGTTGGTCTTTTTGCAGACTCCTGAATTACATTCCAAATAGGTGACTTGGGAAAAATTTTCATAACTTTCTCTCTGAGCATCAGATTGAAGTTTCATAAGAAGTTATATAAATAGGACGGATTTTAGTTTCTTTTATATATTTTTCAGAGCCAAAGGTTGAAACGAAGACATGTGGCATGTCGTACAAGTTTGCTCTACTGAACTAGTCTATAATCAGGTCACTGTGGGAGATATGGCATAACTCTTCTTTGGAGAATCCAATTTGGATCAGACTAGTGGCATTGGAAAGAGGATGTAGAGGGCTACTTCAGGACAAAATTTTAGAACTTGATGATTAGAAATTACAGAGATACATCAGAGGCAATATTGAGCTCCTACAAAGTGAAAAAAGATATGTATATTTTTTTAAATTTTTGCTTAAGCTTGGTTTGAAAAATTATTTTGAAGGAATTCAAAGGGCATAGTAGAGCATTATTATCGGTAACTGATGTCTCGAGAAAAGAAAATGCAAACACCTAGTAAGCAACCTGAAAGCTCTAGCATGACTCATGAAGAAGAGGAAGAAATGCTATATGATATATCAAAATTACAAGAACAAGTGCAACAAGTGTCACTTGCACAAAAAGCAACAGAATCTAAGATGGATGTTTTAAGGAAAGATGTAGAAGCTAAGATGGATGGTTTAAAGAAAGGCGTAGAAGCTAAAATTGATGGCATGGATGATAAGATGGAAGAATTGAAGATAAATATGAATAAGTTGCTACAAAAAATGGTCAATAAGGGTGAAGGGTATAAAGGGAAACTTCATGTGAGAACCAAAAAAAATGTTAATCATATTCCATAGACTCTAATGTGGATTGAAGACTTCACCATAATTCCAAAAATCGATTATGAGGAAGTTTGATGGCAAGGATCCCGCAACATGGATATTACAGAGGGAGCAATTTTTCGATCTCAATAATGTGCAAAACACACAAAAGGTACGTATTACAACTTTATATTTGGAACCAAATCAGTTTGTATGGTATCAATGGCTTTGCTCTCGTAAACAATTATCACTTGGGAAATTTTTACGGAAGAATTGATAGCACATTATGAGGATACAAAAAGCAACACTTTTTTTAGCCAATTGATAAGTCTCAAACAAAAGGGTTCAATAATGGAGCACATTGAGGAGTTCCAAAAATTGAACATAGGGTAAAAAATATTCCAGAGGAGCATAGGATTGATGTGTTCATAGGGTCTTTAAAGGATAATATCCAACATGATGTTTGCCTTCGGGAACCTGATTCATTAGAGAAGGCATTCAAGTTAGCAAGAAAAATGGAAAGAAAAATTATGGCAACCAGGAAGGATACCACTCACAACTATAAAGATGGAAGTGTTGTGTCTAGCCTTCCACAACCTATAAGGTTGACACCACAACAATTGGAAGAAAAA